>VDFB02104181.1:0-12195 GCA_007258455.2 Sequoia sempervirens | reverse complement strand
TTCTCCCTGAAAAAGAATTCAAACCATACTCTCAATGAAGAATCTCATAAACTCCTTTTTCTAAGGGGAATCAATGATATTAGTATGGATGCTCTGGACCTGATGGGAGGAGGAGATATATCTCAAATTCCTTGGGAGGATATCCAAAAAATATGTCAAAACTACTCACGGGCCATTGTTAAGAAGGGTAGAGGTCATCAGGCAACTGTGGGAAAGACTTCTTCTAATGGAGTCTCACGGATGGAGATAACAAATTTGCTGTCTGATTTCAAGCAGGATATCATTAACAATATGGCTACACAACTGGACACTATGCAAGCTCGAAAGAAACATGAGGAAGCTAAAACAATCTTGGTCGAGTTCTGTCCACATTGCAGACAGAAGAAACGTGACTGCAGATGCAAGATGGTGGCTAATCTAGAAGCTAAGCAATTACCTACTGACTTTAAGCCAGTAGAAGGTGATGATGATCAAGTGTTCTTCGTTGCACAAAGGAGACCTCATGGGCCCAAAGACAAAGCATGCCCCAAGACCCTTTGACTTTTGGTAATCCTTATTCTAGCTATAATAACTAATGGCAACCTACATATGGACCACCACCACCTTAGAATACATCTCAACCACATTGGCCTAACTATCAGACCCCTCAATGGAGATCTCCTCAAGGAGGTTGGCAGCAGCCACAAGGACAATGGACCCCACCCCATGGTGATTAGCAGTAGAATCCTCAATGGAGAGGTTCTCAGCAATGGCAGAACCAGTCCCCTGGGTTCCTGCAGCTTCCACAGCCACAACCTCAGGCCCTCATGCCACCTCCTGCAACAACTGCCACAAATACTGGCCCTCCAAAACAAACACCTATGCCTGCTCAGCCATTGCCAAATCCCAATAATAAGCAACAACAGCAGCCCATGTATTTTGCTGAAGCCAACCAATATCCAGCTTATGCCTTAAACATTAGTGATATCCATTTGAGGTCTGGAACCACTCTTCCTACTCCACAACTGCCTCTAATTACTGAGATACCAAATTCTTCCCCTGAAGAACTTCTACTTTCACACCACTGATCCCACTGAAAGTATATGCTCTATAACTGATATGGGAGTTTCGAAGAGTCTCCTGCTTTTGTAAAGCCAAGATGTGTAAACCATACCTTTTCCTTGTTAAAAGTACCTAATCTAAAACCCCATGCTTTTGGAAGAACCCACTTTTGACATTCTGGATCAGCTAAAGAATGTACAAATTCAAATTCCTTTATTTCAGGCCATTAAAAATGTTTTAATTTATGGAAAAGCCATTAAAGAGGCCTGTTTGAAGAAACTTGGACGGAAGAAAAAGGATCCCCAAACAATTCATGTTTTAGGGAAATTGGCTGATATAATGTTGGGAAATGTAATTATTCCAAAGTACACTGACCCTGGAAGTCCTGTAGTGCAAATACATATAAATGGTCAAATTGTAAAAAATATTTTGATTGACTTTGGTGCTGCCATCAATGTCATGACCAAGCATACTATGGACTACTTGAACATCCTAAACATTCGGTCTACACCTACAGTCCTGTAGCTTGCTAATAGCTCCACAGTCACACCTGATGGAATGGTGGAAGATGTAATTGTCACTCTTGAATCTTGAGAGTATCCAGCCGATTTTACAATATTATCTATCAAGGCAACTTTAGGAGGATACCCTGTTATCCTAAGTAGACCATGGTTAGCAATTGTTAATGCTTTTATAGGATGTTGTTTTGGAGATATGACTATTTCTGATGGACAGTCCACAAAAAAATTGGCTTTGTATCCACCTGCTAGACCTCAACCAGATTTGTCCCAACTTGTTTGGCTAAATGTGGGGGAAGAAACTGAAGAAGCCAATTCATTGGTTCAATTAATGATGCTCCAAACTGATCCATTCTCTAAGCAACTTCTTTAATGTGGAGGGATGCTCTTACTTTTCAAATTCCAGCCTAACTCTGGATAATGTAGTTCATCCGGGATCCAAAGAAGTAGCCTATCTAAGAATGCTCTAAAGAATCAATTCGAGTTTGTCGGCCTAAATTTTTTTGTGTGTGTAATTCTTTTCATAACTTGTTTCCATTAAAAGAGGTACAAACATCACCAGATTCTATAGCATCTCTACCAAGCGTGATAGAATTGTCTCCAGGTCACTATTTGAATATCCATAGCAAGCTGTCACAATCTCAATAGGCTATCCTACTCAAAATGCTGCAAGATCAGCATACAACTTTTGCATGGGAATATGGGGACATGAAAGGAATAGATCCTCGAATTTGTAGTCATAGGATCTATATCAAAGAAGACTATTTACCAGTTAGGCAGCCCCAAAGAAGAATAAATCCAGCACTTAGAGAAATAGTTAAGAATGAGCTTCAAAATTTGCTTGATGCCTTCAAGCCGATCGCAATCTAACTGGACAAATAATGGGTCTCTCCATAGTATTGTCCCAAGAAAAGGTGGAAATGAGAGTGTGTGTGGGGATTTAGAGTTGGAATAATCGCCACTAAAAGACTTCACTTTCCACCGCTTGTAGACCAAGTGGCCGGACTCATCATTCAGTAAAAGATATTTTTCCTTGATGGCTATAGGGTACAATCAGTATAAAAATTCACTCTCAAGATCAAGGTTAAGATAAGACCACTTTTAATCATTCATGGGAACATTTGCTTACTCAGTCTTGCCTTTTGGTCTATGCAATGCGCCAGCAACATTTTAGAGAGCAGTAATTAGTATTTTTGCTGATATATCTCATGACTATATGGAAATTTATATGGATGACTTCGCTACCTATGGGGTTACATTTGAAGAAGCACTGGTGAATTTAGAAAAAGTATTGGAAAGGTGAAAAGAGCAAAATTTGTCTTTGAATAGTGAAAAGTGCTTTATGATGATACAAGAAGGTATTGTTCTAGGCCATCATCTCTCCAAGGATGGAATTCAGGTTAACCCTGCTAAAATTAAAGTTATTCTGAATTTACAAACTCCTGTAAAACAAAAGGATGTCAGAAGTTTCCTTGGCCATGCAGGGTATTATAGAAGGTTTATAAAAGATTTTAGCAAAATTGTCAGTCCACTATATGCCTTATTAACTAAGGATTTTGAATTCGATTGGACAGAGGCCTATGAAAAATCTTTCCTACAGTTAAAGGACTTGCTTACTAAAGCCCCTGTTCTTCAAGGTCCCAAATGGACTCTGCCTTTTCACATACATACAGATGCTTCTGATTTTTCCATAGGGGCAGTCTTAGGCCAAAAAGAAAATTCAATTAAGCATGCTATTTATTTTATCAGTAAAAACCTTCAAAGTCCTAAGCTAAACTACACTGTTACAGAAAAGGAGTTGCTAGCAGTAGTGTATGCTCTGAATAAATTTCGGCATTATGTCACAGGTTATCAGATATTTGTCCACACCGACCATGCAACAATCAGGTATTTGATGAATAAGCCTGCCATCTCTGGTAGGTTGGCAAGATGGCTCCTGTTGTTGCAAGAATTTGACATTACAATCATTGATAAACTAGGAAGAGCTAATGTTGTGGCTAATTTTTTTATCAAGGCTTCAAACAACTGCACCTGTTAAACAAGAAGTCATTGATGATAGGTTCACTGATGAACACCTATTTTCCATTGCTGCACATACTCCATGGTATGTAGACATTGCCAATTATCTAGCAGCAAGCAGAATACCAGCTCACTTCTCCCCAAAAGAAAAGAAACTGTTAATTGAGAAAATTTTTAACTTTTCATGGATTGCAAATTATCTGTTTTACACAGGACTTGATTAAGTTATGCGAAGATGTGTAAAAGAAGATGAGACTTATGATATCTTGCATGCTTGCCATGATGAACCATGTGGGGGACATTTTGTAGCTAAGAGAACATCAAAGAAGGTTCTTACAACTGGATACTATTGGCCAACATTACACAAAGATGTTGTAGCTTATACAAGGAAATGTGATAGATGCCAATGTATGGGAAGACCAACCAGGTCAGATGAAATGCCACTGTACCATAGGTAATAGTCACCCCCTTTGATAAATGGGGAATGGATTTTGTTGGACCAATTGATCCACCATCAATTGGCAAGTCATACATTCTGGTTTGTACGAATTATGTAACAAAGTGGGTTGAAGTAAAGGCAATGACTCATGCTCGTGATAACAAGGTTGCTAAATTTTTGTATGAGCAAATTTTCACTAGATTTGGAGTTCCTAGAGAGCTTGTAACTGATCAAGGAGCTCAGTTCACATCTAATTTGATCACTGCACTAATAAATGACTATAAAATCAAGCATAGGAAGTCCAACCCCTATCACCCTCAAGCCAATGGTCAAGCGGAGGTTACAAATAGGGAAATTGAGGCAATCCTAAGAAAGACAGTGCAGCTCCATAGGAAAGATTGGAGCAGTAGACTTCCTGAAGCAGTCTGGGCCTACAGAACTGCATGGAAGACAACAACTGGGTTTACACCTTTTGAACTGCTTTATGGGAAAACAACCATGTTGCCCATTGAATTTGAGCATAAAACTTTGAGGACAGCTCTTGAACTCAATATTGACATTTCTGAAGCACAGAAGGAACGTCTTTTGCAGCTGAATGCCTTGGATGAAATGAGAAAAGCTGCGCAGCAGCATACAGAAGCTGTCCAACAGTAAAGGAAGAAATGGCACAATCAACACATCAAAACCAAGCAATTCTCTACTAGTGATTGGGCTCTGCTATATGATTCTAGATATCAAGAAAATCAAAGTAAGCTCACAACACGCTGGCTCGGTCCCTATGAAGTTGAGAATGTGTTTGACAACGAATCAGTACAGCTGGCCACAATTGATCCAGTCCGTTTCAAATTGCTAGTTAATGGACATCGACTGCGGTTATATCATAAGCCGACATCAAAGGAAGAGTTCCTGAAAAAGTTTGTTTCGACTGGTCTTCCTGCAGCAAAAGGCTTAGGCCTTTTTCCTGCAACTTCTCTTTAAGTATTGTGTTGACTGCCCATAATAAAGTTTTCTTTTTTAAAGAAAACCACTTTTCTCCTTTTTTTCATTTATCACATCATTCATTCCTTTATCTGCCACATCATTCATATTGCCACTCCACCTCATTCATGCATTCAATCCCCCAGCTATCATTTCATGATACGCTGTTGTCCTTTACGGCATGCCCAAGAACTGAATTCAAGGTACGCGAAATCTTTTCATTATCGCATAATTTATTCTTTCTGTTTATTCATTAATTGTAATGTATATATCAGTCATCCTTGCATGCTTTAATCTTATCACCCTGCACATGTGAGGACACATGTCGAATGCTAAGTAGGTGCATGGGTATTCTAATTTGAAATTTTCTCGCGCTAAATTTAGCTATGAAGGAAGAAGAGTCTTTTGCAAGCTTTCAGCATCAGTCTGAGTTTTTGTTTTAAGGGTTTTTGATCATGGGTGGCCAACTCGTGAGGCACGAGCCTGTGGCTCATGAGGTGTTGATACAGGATCCTCAGTTAATGCAAGCATTTGCCAATTGTGGATGGTTAAATTATTTCTTGAGAATTGATTCTTTTGATGAAGAGGCTGCAGGCGAATTCTTAAGAACATTTTCAGAAAATGAGGCTACGGTATGGGGCTTGGTAGTGGCTGTGACAAAGGAAAGAATTGCAGAAGTTACTGGATTACTGACAATTGGTAAAAAATTTCCTGTTGGAAGGGATGTTGTCTCTGCTAGGGCAGAGTTTACCCTACCAACTGATGGGCCTTTGGAAATCTCAAAGCAAGGGTGCAAAAGAATGTCCTTGCCTTATCCATACTCTGAATACACCATCTTTATTATCAGGTATTTAACTTGTGAAGGGCGCTTCTCTTACCTACATTCATATCATTTTAAATTGTTTAGTCATATGAGACATGGACTAGTAGTGAATGTTCCAAATTTCTTGATAAACCTTTTGCAAAGTAGTGCACACGAAACCCAAAAGGGTAAAGGAAACTCTGTCACACATCATGCCCTAATAAAAATTTTGACTGAGCGATCTTTAAGGGATGTTTCACCTCTTTCCTGGAATGAGTTTGTTGCTCGAAAAGGTCTTCAACCACTTGAACCCCTTAGGGCACTACCTGCGCAACCTAGAAGAAAGAAAATGAGAATTGAGTCCACAAGTATAGAAACAGAGCAAGAATCTGCTGCTCCTGCAGCGCCCAGTCCTGCAGCTTCTATACCAATGTCCTCTACCGGTGTGCAAACAAGGTCTGCCGCTAGGAGAGAAAAAGGAAAGACAATTGTAGGTGAGTCATCTGGGGTAGGGAAGACTCCTGAGTCGGACCCACATACTCAAAGACAAAAACTTTTGCCTCATCCTCTTCTGCGGGGTCTTCGCTTGTCTTTGTCTCTCCTGTAGCAACACTCGTTAATACTCCAATATCTTCTTCCCCTGCCGAGTCTAGATCTTCAAGACCAGCTAAGAAGAGGACTATTAGGGAAGCTTCCTTTGCTACTGCTCCTTATGAAAAACTACCAAGAAGGAGTTCATTGAAGAAACAGTCTAAGCCTACTACAACCTCTGTTCAAATGAAAACTGTCATAATATTGGAGGACTCTGTTGAATCAGGTCATGATAACTCCCTGGGTATGTCTGCAAATGTTCCACAAAGCTCCTCTACTGCTCTTGAGGCAGCACAACCCAGTAATGTTGATAAGGGGAAAACGCTGAGTCTAGACGACTTAGCTTGTGCAGCTGAGAAAATTTATGAGGAAGAACAATTTTCTCCCATGCAACAGTAGGGCTTCATCTTGCAACAAGAGGATTTTTTCCTACAACAAGAAGAAGGTGTGCTTGAACTGCCTGAAATACCCTATGATAATCCGTTGCCCAGTAAAGTTTGCATAGATTTAGTTGTGTACAAAAGGACTCTACTGATTGCATACTTGGAATTTCTGAGAATTAAGTCTCAGTCTGTGTCATTCTAGACTTTATGTTTTCGCCATTTCACCAAAACTGAAGTCCAACAAAGTTTATGGGAAGAGGAAATGAAAAAGATGCAAAGGGAAATTGAAAGGCAAAAACAAGAAATTCAAGATATGCAGAAGAAAATGGATGAAATGATGAAAATAACTGGAAAGATAATGGAGTGTAGGCCGCCACCCAAAGTATATGCAATGTGCCTCAAGGAACAGTTTCTTTGGTTTAAACTATTGAGGATCTCCAGAAATTTGGATCCTGATATTGAAACAACCAAGGAATTCTATGATGCCTATGAAGTGGCCCCTAATTGGTTGAAAAACTCCATGTGTGAATTTTATTTACATGGTTATTTAATTCCTGCAGAAACTGAATGGAACCCACTCCTTTATATAGGTGATATCCATCTAAGAGCACTTATGTCTTGGGCTACAAATGAGGTCAATTATGGGAGACAATTGGAAACATATGAAGAAGCAGAAAGAGATGAACCTATTCTTCTAAGAGCTGAGAGTTCAGACCCACACACAGTTTTAAGAACCTAGCTTAAAGTTACTTATGGATCGAATTACCCTCAGGAAAGAGAGAAATTTTTTGACATCAGACAACAGGTATACAGTGAGTTCAAAGAGCAGAAATATATATTTTGGAAACTCGCCTCTTCCAGGATTGAGGCAAGGTGGGAGAAATTGATGGTTGGTCTAAGAAAGAAAGAGCATCACAGCCCTTTGAACTTCACAGCAGCACTCAGGAGAACAGAAAGGCACATGCAACTGGGTTTGCAAAGCAGATTTGAATTATGGATGGCACTAACCTTCCAACCCCCAGTTTTAATATGGCCGCTCTATCCCTATCAAACCAAGGAAATCAATGAAGAAATAGAAAACCACAGATTTGAAAGATGGGAGTTTACCAGAGGTTTTTACTACAAGTTTGGAACTTCGTTGCAGGGTCATGCTTCTCCAACAAATTTTAGGGAAATAACAAGGAAATTCAATGCTAGAGGACCAGCATTACGATAAGTAGGGGGTAGAATGATGAGCCTTAAATATGCTCATAGTTTGAACTTTTGATACTCTTACTTTTGTTATTAATAGTTGTTTAAACCTGTTGATTAAAGACTTTTCGGGTGGTATCCTGTAGCAACGAATTCCATATTCCTGTAGCTTGACAACTTTATTAATTACCTTTTTGACCTCCCGCATGGCTGATGTATGCTTATGATTTTGGATAATGGAATAGGATTAACATGTGATTAATGAATGGATGTCGTGTCACTTGTGTGTATGCTTTCCTTCGCCTCTGTCACTTATTGCAGGTTGTTGGAGGGAGCAGAAGCTGATCAAGCGCAAAGAATCTCAGCTCTGTTGAAAAAGTTGTTCTAGTAATAACTCTTTGATCGAATCTTTGGGAAGGAGTTTAAATGGTCCTTTGATCTAGGGAGTGTGTAATGCTATATTCTCTCTAGGTCGCGTCGAGTAGATGGACTTTCATTTATGAATATCTGTTCCGTGGATTCAGAATGTATTTATGATCACAACTTTGTTAGTTAGTTTGTTGTCTTTTCATTTAAATAACCATTCCTCCCGCAGGAGGAATGAGGATGATGAAACAAAGATGAGTTAAAATTAAGCTGAAGAAGCACAGAGTTTTGTGTTAAGTTTTATTTTCAAACAGTAATTGATGTATCCCTCGGGTTCTAAATATGAATAAAATTTGATGAAGCTTTGAGTCAACTTTGTGTAATCTAGTTGATTCTGCTAAGGGGCTCCACTTAGTAAGATTCTCAGTAGTTGTTAGAAGTTTAACTGCTTCATTCTATGTTGATTACTTTAGTTAGAATCTATTTCCTCAGATTTCTAACACAACTCACCTTGTACTTGTTCCCGCAGATCTGAATCCACCCCTCGGTTCCTGCTCCTCGCAAAGAAGGCTACCACGCTTTGTCCTTTAATAATAGCTGCTATGATTTCTGTTTTATCTAAATCGTGTCTGAGTTAAAAATCTTTGTGTTGCATTTCTTTTAAGCATTTGTTTTCTATAGATGATGACTAGAAACTAGTTCTTAGTGCACATACCGTGCTGCTCCATTTCAAGTTTACGACCCCTATTTTGACAAAGTAAATGAATGACCATGAGAAGATATCACCACTTCTGTTGAATGTCCAATTCCCAGTTTAGTTATGTCATGACTTTTATATCCTTTTGTATTTGACCAAGACTCACCTTAGGAACAATCCATCAATAACACCAACATGCAACCAAGGCAAACCGATAATAGGAACAACTATCCCGAATGCAAGTACACACTGTTATCAAAACCCATTGAGACAATCATGAAGAAATTGGTAGAGTCAAATTTGATAACACTTCCTAACTTTGAAAACTACCACGAACCACAAGAAAATACATCTTGGTACAACGTACGTGATCTCTATGGCTTTCATAAAATCAAAGGACATAAAACAACAAATTACATGAAACTCAATAATATCATCCAACATATCATAAAGAATGATACCATATCTATTGAGGTACCAACTAGAAACCAGGATCTCAAGATATACAAGAACCTTATGCCTGATCATAACAAAGCTAACAACAATGGAAAAGCTAAGGATTACACCAATGTTTAGCATACCTATTCCAATGTAGTTTCCTCCTATGATAGCGTTATCACTATTTTCACCATCAAAGGAGCTAGTATGAAATGTGAAGTCACCACACAATATGGCAAAATAACCATTCAAGGAGTTGTCCCAGCTCAATCTAGGACACAACCAACTTTGCCCACATCTAATCCTAGCAAGTACAATCTTGTAGATAAGCTTAAACAAACCCCCACTTAGATATCAATTTTGGAACTTCTGAAGTTATCTCCTACACATAGGGAAATACTGGAAAAATCCTTGTCTGAGTCATCTATTCCTAAGAACATTGATACCAATCAGTTTTAAGCTATGGTAGGGCATATCACTAGCCATCTTCTCACCTTCTTTGAACAAGATTTACCATCACAACTATCTCATAACCATTCTTTACACCTTGAGGTTGTCATCCATAAAAAAAAGCTCAAAAGAGTCTTGGTAGATGGAGGTACTGGTCTAAACATTTGTACCCTCTAGTTGATCAAGCATCTAGGCTATTCAAAAGATACTATTGAGAAGAAAAAGATTACCACCATTAGAGCATACGACAAACAATAACAAGTATCACAAGGACTTAGAGCACTCCCTATCTAAGTGGGACCTCTTATTGCAGAAACCACATGCCAAGTACTTGATCTTGATCTTCCCTATAACGTTTTGCTTGGTCGACCTTGGATCCATGCTTTGAAAGTTGTAGCCTCAACCTATCATCAATGTGTAAAGTTTCCTTTTGAGGGAAAATAAATCACTATCCATGGAGATCTTGAGCTTTTCTACTATTGCAAGAGCCTTGAAGCCAAGTTTTATAAGATCCCACAAATATCCAAAAATGATGAAGGAGCTACACCATCAAGCTCATTTGTTGACCCATCATCTCTAGCCTCTACCTCAACATCACAAGTACTAATTGTTAAAAGCATACTCAATGTCAAAGGAGTAATCCAACATGACGGTTGTGGAAGATACAAAATATTGAAAGACACTTTTGTTTTAGGAGAGTTACTGATTTCTCCTCAAACACACAGGAAACCTACATCTAGCACCAAAGATCCAGAAACAATCAAGATGGAAACTACTACCTTAACCAAATGGGGAGATTTGAATCAAGAAGATGTCCATGAGCAAGATATCTCTAAAATCCTCTATCAAGATGAATGACCTGTTCCTGTTCTTCCCATGGAAGATCACAACAAAGGCCTACAAATAATGTAGATTGTGGGATATAACAATAATGAGAAGAAAGGAAAAAATGACAACGGTTTACTAGAACCCATCGTTTATGAGAAATGACTAAAAAATATTGGCTTAGGTTGTATTACTAGCAAGGTTACACTTATTGGAAAAGGTATTGTTGCTAAACGAGTTGAGGCTTCCTCTTGGTCACCTACATCATGTGATACTACCTTAGATGACTACCCTCTTGATGTTGCTGAACTATTTGAGAACAACACCCTCTTCATGATATCCATAACATCCTTTGTCTCAAACAATCAACTAACTGAAATATGCCTAGTATACCTGCAACTCATTGACATGGAACAACAAGGACCACCGGTTCTAGATTTGTTTGAATATGATGAAGTGATCTTAGAATTTATAGGAATCTGAGACAACTTATCATGGGAAAATCACAAAGCGGGCTTCAACATAGAGCTCGATACATGGGCATACTATGGGGAGACGATTGAATCTTTCAGTCACAAAATAAATGAAATGCAATTAACATGCAGATCCTTGAGTGACAACCACATGGTGGCACTCTCTAATTCCAAAATAGTAAAAACAAAGGATCTATCCAACAATGAAAACCTTCTTGAGGTTCCCAAGGATGAGGGATTCAATCTCCCTCTTAGTGCAATGTATCTAGAGAAGTCATCGATACTAGCAAAATAGGCTACACCAGTTAATGTGGGAACAAAAAAAGAGCCTAAGATCACCTTCTATGATGTATCCTTATTAGACGAAGAACAAAAGAACCTTGTAACATTCCTTAAAGAGAGAATAGCTAAATTTGCATGGTCATACACATATATGCCATGCCTTGATCTAGAAGTGGTTGTACATCA
Source organism: Sequoia sempervirens (assembly GCA_007258455.2). Taxonomy (NCBI): domain Eukaryota; kingdom Viridiplantae; phylum Streptophyta; class Pinopsida; order Cupressales; family Cupressaceae; genus Sequoia; species Sequoia sempervirens. The sequence continues at coordinate 516 of VDFB02104181.1, read as the reverse complement.
CTTAGCAAGTTATCCTAATGCAAAACTAGTCAAGCAAAAATTAAGGAAGATGCACCCTCAAATAACACTCTTGGTTAAAATAGAACTACAAAAGCTTCTTGATGTTGGATTCATCTGACCGATAGATTATCCTAAGTGGGTTTCAAACTTGGTACCAGTCTCAAAATCCACTAGGGGCATTAGAATATGCACTGATTTGAGAGATCTAAACAAGGCATGTCCAAAGGATGATTTCCCTCTTCCCAACATTGATCTCATTATGGATTTAACAGTTGGGCATGAAATGTTGTCACTCATGGATAGATTTTCAAGCTACAACCAAATCATAAACACCAAAGAGGATCAACATAAAAATTTCTTTACTTGTCCATGGGGAACCTATTGCTGGAATGTGATTCTATTTGGATTGAAGAATACAAGAGCTACCTATCATAGAGCAATAACCCTTATCTCTCACGACATGGTCCACAATATAGTTGAAGATTATGTGGATGATATTTGGAAAATCAAAGAAGA
>VDFB02104180.1:0-13997 GCA_007258455.2 Sequoia sempervirens | reverse complement strand
GATCCTATTTTGAAGAACGGGATCCCGCTTTTTAAAAATGGGATCCTACTTTTTAAAAATGGGATCCCGTTTATTAAAAAGCGGGATCCCGTTTTTTGCAAGTCGAATTAATTTTTTTGCCTAAGGCAAAAACTTCCACGTTTCGTGGAATCATCTTCTTGCACTTACCCATTTACTTCCTTGAAAAAAATAACAAAAAAAATATGTATCACATTTTCATGAGTCCCCTAATTATGTTCCAAAAAACTTGCAAAAAATATTATCATTTTATTGTGGTTGGGTGGTCGAAGACACCTACTTCTTTATTTTTTCCCTAAAATTGAAGTACTACTACATTGAAATTTCAAATTTTCACCAAATAGATTTTTTTTTTTAAACAAACCTAGTAGTTTAGAAACTACATTCAATTTGTTACAAATTCTATTCTTACATATTTTTGATATAATATAGATAACTTATTCAAAATTTTATGTCAAGTTGCCTAACTCTAATTTTTCTAATTTGTTTGCCACTTAAGGGCCTATTTTTTCCATGATGATCCTACACATACCCGAACCCAAATTCCTCCTCCTATAACCATTGCCTATATTCCCACCACCAATCCTCAAGTTACCACAATGATGCAACCTACTAGAAATGTCATTCCTACCTTGGGTATTTCCACTAGCAATCCTTGTACCTTTGTGGAATCTCACGTCATATCTCCAACCACTAAATACCTCCCATAAGTATTCCATTCACTTCCCCCTCAAACACATATACATCACCTCCATCTCAAAATACAACCAATGAAATCATCCTTAACCAACTCTTGCAAAATGTTTCATCCCAACGACAAATTTCCACCATAAACCAAAATCAAATTGGCCAATCTTCATACTATGTCAAAAACAATCCCTTATCCTTGGAGATATTAAGAACATTGATACCACAAGGTATATAGATTCCTAAGTTTGAGAAATATGGAGGGCAAGGAGATCCTTCTAACCATGTTTCCACTTATACCGCCTTATGCAGTGACTTCATCCTTGAGGATAAGCTCTCGACTAAGCTTTTCCCAAGGTCCTTGAAAGATACCGCTTTAGAATGGTTTTTGTTGGAACATAATATTATTAGGGGTAAAACCCTTACAATATATAATGTTCTTATTATAATGCCTTAAAAGCATTTATATTTAACTTGTAAATAATTAATAAATTAATGAAAGATTAAATAGTTCTTAATTTATTAATTATGAACAAGGTTGTTATTGAAAAGGTACGGTAACTACCCTTTCGGGTAGATTTCGAACCTTTCTCCCTATATTGAAGGCAAGATTCCTCACCATTTGGGTGAATGAAAGAATACACATGTTACATTTTGGAGAAAATTGCATGAGGCCTGTAGAAGTTTGAAGAGGAGTATTCCTAACTTATGTTTATTTTTTAATAGACTATTTTGTAAGTGTTCTTATAATAAAAGATGCTATTTTTGTGGGTTTTTTTACCAGTAATGGTTTTTACTGTGCAAATTTATTATTAGTTCTTATTGATCTGTTTTTAATGATTTTAAATGTAAATAATTTAAATATATTTAATTATCATAGTTTAAATGTTTTACATGTTGAAACATGGTATTAGAGCCAATTTAAATTGTGATAATTAATATTTATATAAGATTGTTACAAGAAAATATAGAAATTGTGGTAATTTAATATTTGTAGATTATTGCAAGAAAAGATATAAATATTATTGCAGGAAAAGGATAAAAAGGAAAAGATATAATTGTAATAAAATAATATTGGTAAATTTGTGCAAGAAAAATAAAAATATGATAATTTATTGTAAATATTGTTTATAGAAATCATTATAAAGTGAAATATTGTTTTCCCTTATTGTTTACCTTTTCACTAAATTATTATTATTATTATTAACTTTATTCTTTTTTCACAATAAAGCTAATTTCCTTTTATAAAAGTTAAATATCATTTTCATTTTATACGTAGAATATATTTTTTAATCTTTTAATTATAAGGGATATAATATTTTATTTTCTCCTCTTATAAAATAACACTTAAGTTATACATATTACATATGTATGATATCATTTTTTATATATTTCTTTTATCATAATACATATATATGATATTATACATATATTATTTTTTATAATATTTAATTTTTTAATGATTTATGATATATTTTTTTAATATGTGATAAATGTTAGGACTATTATTGTAAAAGATAAAAAAGAAAGGGTTAAATTTTGTATTCTCTTATTTATTTTTTTGGTTATATTTTTAAAATGTACTAATATAAATTTTTATTCAATAAAAACTCCATCACCAGGTTAATTTCTACAAATTTTAAAATGGATTCGCATTTCTTCACCATTGATGAAGCACAGATGCTATGTGAGAATAATTACTCTATATGGAGGATTAGGATAAAAGCATAATTTATGGCTAGAAATTTATGGGACATCATTGATGGTAAGGAAAAAAAATCTATAGGTAGAAACATTAACCCTGATCTTATAAATTCTTTGAAAAATAGATCACAAGAAGCATTGTCAATTTTATTAAGAAGTATTGGAGATGAATGTATTTTGTATATTGAAAACATGGAATCACCTTTAGAAGCTTGGAATTTATTAGGATCTATGCAGGAAGGATCCATGCTTTAAAAAATAATAAAACTAATATTATAATTATTTACAACTCCAATGAAAGGGGATGAAAAGTAATTAATTATCTTGCCAAAATAAAAAATATCAAATCTCAACTAGATGGGTGTAAATGTGATCTTATTAAAGATAAAATTTTATATTTTATAATTCAAATAAACATCCATGAAAAGTTTAGGAATTTTATTTCTATTTTGAATTCTAAGTGTGGTGTCAAAAAATGTCATCGGGGAAATTTTCATACTTTTTTGGGCCCTCATGAAATTGGGCTTCATGTTGCCTTGATTTAGTGTTGTAATGTGGTTGACACATTCACATTAGGTTTTGGGCCCTTGTGAACTAATGGATTTAATTGTACCTTGCTAAAGTGTTGTGAAGTGTTATAACTCATTTTTCACACTTTTCTAAGGTCTTATTAATTAATTACACCTAATAAACCCCTTTTTTATTAAAATAAACATTAATCTTGCCTTGTTTGAAGTGTTGTAAAATATTGTAACACATTTTCACACTCCTCTACGCTTGTCATTAATAATTGGGATTTCTTATGCTTTAATTGGCCCTATTTTGTATCCACAAGCCTCATTTATTACATCTTTTTAAGGATAATCCTGACACGAATCAATACCCAATCATAATTTAGGTATTTTTGGCTTGTGTGGCCTAGATTTAGTGATATGGGACTCATTTGAATCCACCTTGGGTGAATGGGTCCCACCTAGATTTTTGGGTCCCAAACCTATTTTTACACCTTTCTAAGCACTTTTGAGTTTTGGTCCCATATATTATACTAGATGGGACTCATTCGCCATCTTGGGTGAATGAGTCCTGTGTGGCCCAAAATTAAAATTAATTCAAATTTCTGGAGGAATTTAATTCTCTAGATCCAATGTCAGCTTGTAGCATTGTAATTTTGGGAATTCTTGCATAATTGAGTATAAATACAAGGTTCTTTCTCTCATATTTTCACCTAGAAATCTAATAAGAAATCAAATGTTCACAAGAGTATTCAAGAGAATTCAAGTGTATTCAAGAGTAGATTTTCAATCATTCTAGAGTAGCATTCAAGCATCAATCAACATGTAAAATATTTCATGCATTATATTGTTTTAGAGCTAATAATTGTGGTGTAGCATTTTCTAATTCAAGAAATTATTTCATTCAAGCAAGAAGCAAAGTCTACATCCATTGGAGCCATTACAAGTATGTTTGCAACACCTTATTGCTAGGGTTTGGTGAGTTGCAACAATGTTATTTGTTCATTCATCATTGTCCATTCTTATTTGATTTCATTCCAAGGATTGATTTCCAAAATGGGGTTTGACCAAGGAAAACCTCTATCCACTAACCCCGCAATATTTTTACCTCTCCTTTGTGTGTGATTTGCAGTTCCAGGTTGCAAATTTCCCTAGGAGCAAGATTGGAGAAAAGTTTTCAGGTCATTCAAAGTTGTCAAAGTTGTCATCAAGTCTTGGAGAACCTTGGAGATCGCCTACACGTTGAAATTGGAGATCCTGGTTTACTAACACCAGTTCATCCTGAATCATCTCCTTTACTATCCATTTAATTGAATAATCTTTATTTGATTAAATTCATCATATTTCATCTTTTAATTTTAAATAAATCAATTTTATCTAATTAAATAATTATCCCCTATTAATTAAATAAATTATTTTGTTTAATTAATCCTATTCTCCTCTTTTAATTAAATAATCCATTTTATTTAATTAGATTCTAAAGTCATCTTCTTTAAATTAAATAAACTAACCTTTATTTGATTTAAGTCTAAAACCACCCTCTTTTAATTAAATAAATCCAACTTTATTTAATTAAATCTAATATTCATTTTTCCTCTCATTTTGATTTAATTAAATCTAAATATCTAAGTCAAAATGTCAAATCAACTAATCTCCATCTAAGTTAATCAAATCCTGATTAACACTAACTCTAATCTATCAAATCCTATAGCTTTTGCAACTTGCTCATGAAAATCAATTTAAGTAATTAATAAATCCTCAATTTTTATTCAAAAAGGCATCAAAGGATGGAATATTCCTCAAATTTGAAATCTCCCTCCAAAAGTACTTGTCCATCCAAGGCAACAAAAGGCTCCTTAGATGTCCTTTCTTGAGCCAAGTGGTATTTCATCTTTCATCTCCCTCCAACTTGTCACTTCTCCAATTTTGAATTTCCACCTAATTGCATTAATGTGCACATTCATCCAAATGTGCTCAACCTTTGTCCACTCACATGTTGACAAGTGGAATTATGTCATTGGTTGGTGTTTGATCCCACATTCATCCATTTTTCCTCATCTTCCATCATTCTCTTCTATAAATAGAAGGCTCTCTTATTGATTTTGGATCCACAAGTTCATTTGTAATCTTAGGCATTTTCATTCACAACTTGAGCAAGGTTATCATCTTCATGTTTTGAATCAAGTTCATCTATTTTTATCCATTTTCATCAATTGATAACTAGGTTATGGAGAAATTTCATCAAGGAGCATCAAATCTTCACCATTGATCATCAACCTTGCAAGGAATTGGGAAAAGGGCCATTTTCCACATCAAAATGGCACCAATTGTCCCATGGGATTGAGAGTTTGTTTATTTTGAGCAAGATTAGATAGTTTTTATTCATGTTCTTCATTTATTTCTTGTTCTTGATATCTCAAATGAATTTCATGGGGAATGTTGTTTCTAACTTGCATATTGGACTAATTGTGTGTTTGTTCTTTGTGTTTGTGCAGGTCTAGGATCACCATTCACATATTGGCGCTAGAAGGAGGGTAGATTAGAGGAAATTAACACATTTTTTCTTCAAAATTTTGTTATTTTTTGAAACTTTTTGTGTCTACAGGAATGTGCACCATTGACAGAGGAACTATGCCGCTATCAATCCAACGACACTCTATAGTGTCACTGACAAACTGTAAATTGTGACATTGGGTTCTTCCCGCCAGTATATTTGAATTCCAAACTGTGACGCTTTGCCATTTCCCTATCATCGGTCAAGTCAAACTCCAAAGTGTGTCGCTGGTCAAAACAGTGATGCATACACGGTCACTGGTTTCTCCACAGTTTGACGCTATCAATCCTAATGTCACCATACAACGATGTTGGTGTTGGTATGTGGCTACTGATCATGCTATACTATATAGCCCATGGTATACTGTACACCCCGACCCCTATCCTTCTCAGGGTCCGGGGCTGGGCTGGGCCTCAGGCGGGGGTTCGGGGGTGGCAGCCCCTGAGAAAAATTTTCCTCCTACTTTTTTGCATGATCACCGAAAAAGGGAAAAATCAATGAAAAAGGAAAAATCCGATTTTGTAGAACCCTAAAATCTGGAAACTTCTAAGCTTGTTAAAAAGGGGTGGGATGGGTATTCTGATTATGATGAAAAACCACGATTGCTTCACAAGATTGTAATAGGTTTTACCTTCCGGATAATAAAAAGTATTGGATGGGCTGCGGTTTGGTGGATGTAGCGGGTTGGAGTGAACCATGTTAAATTACGTATTTGCCGAACATGCATTATTATTCAGTATTGGTTTCTACATTTTATTATATAGATCTACATTTAATTGTTAGATATGCCATTTCCTGTAACCCTAACAAGTGAGTAGGCGGGTTGTGTTTAGATTATCGATGTAGGAAGAATCTCGCGGTTGAGAGTGGGAATGTGACGAGGGTGATGAAGGTTGAGAAGTTTAATGCGGCCGAGAACTATGGAGTTATGGAAGATCACGAGATGGAGGACTATCTCTATCATAAGGATTTGGCAGCCATTGGAAGGAAAACCAAGAAACCCACAACAATGTGGATGAAGACTAGGAGATCTTGGATAGAAAGGCTCTTAGCGATTGATAGTTTTGTGCTAGCACAATGTCAGTGAATATTCAATATTACAAAAGCAAAGACAACTCAAGAGTTGATGGAAACCTTAGAAAAGTTATATGAAAAGCCTTCCACTTTGAATAAGGTATTTCTTATGAAGCGTTTATTTAATATGAAAATGGTAGAAGGTGGGTCAGTTACTGATCATTTAAATGAGTTTATCATGGTCACCAGTCAATTAACTTCAGTAAAAGTAAATTTTGATGAAGAAGTTAGGGCTCTTTTGATTTTTTGTTCTTTTCTAGAAAGTTGGAATAGCTTAGTAATGGCTATTAGCAATTTTGTTTCTGGTTCAAATACATTGAAATTTGATGATGTTGTTGGTGTTATTTTAAGTGAGGAAATTGTAGGAAAAGCTTGGGTGGAACATCCACATCAGGTAGTGTTTTGAATGCAGAAAGTAGGGGCAAAACAAAGGAGAGAGGAAACAATTAGAAATCGTAGAAGTCCGCGAGGAAAATCAAAGGGCCGAGAAAGTCCCAATCTAAGGAACAAGAGGGATTGCTGGTCGTGGTAAGCCCGAGGGTCATTTGAAGAAGATTGCTGGTCTCAGAAAAATAAAGGAGACAAAAAGGAAGGAAGTAAAGAGGCAAATGTGGTAAGTAATAAATCTGATGAGGATGCTTTGATTCTTTCCCTTGATAATGCTGATGATTCTTGGGTGTTAGATTCAGGGGCTTAATTTCATGCTACCCCCCATAGAAGTTATTTTCTTGATTATGTCCAAGGGGATTTTGAGCTGGTTTATTTAAGAGATAATGAACCCTATCAGATTGTTGGAAAGGGAAGAATCAAGATTAAGTTGCAGAATGGGAATCATTGGCTACTATGCGAGGTAAGGAATGTTCCAAAGTTAAGCAGAAATTTAATTTCAGCAGGGCAACTAGATGATGAAGGTTGTGTTGTTACTTTTAGTGATAAAAACTAGAGGGTCACAAAGGGTGCCTTAGTGGTAGCAAAAGGTGTGAAAGTAGGCACCTTATATCTTTGTACAGGTCATATTGTTCCTTCTACTTTAATTGTTATGGAAAAAAGGTCGATGTTCAGAAACAGTTGCTACAGTTCAGCAGGTAGAAGATCATACAATTGTTGTGGACTATGAATCAACACTGTGGCATAATAGACTTGGGCATATGAGTGCAAAAGGTATGAAAGTAATTCATTCAAATAATGTTTTACCAAGTCTAAAATGTGTTAATATGGATTTTTGTGAAAGTTGTGTGTATAGAGAACAAAAGAGTTAGTTTTTCTCAAGATGGGAAAGCTAAAAGATGAAATTAGACTTGTGCATGGATGTATGGGGACCATTTCGGTATCTTCTCTCGGTGGCTCTCGTATTATGTTACATTCATTGATGATGCAACTAGAAGGTATGGGTTATTTCCTTAGGTAGAAATCAGTGTATTTGAAACTTTTAAGAAATGGAGAAGCTTGGTTGAGAATAAGATAGGAAAAAAGTTAAAATGTCTTAGATCTAATAATTGTGGTGAGTATTGTACCAAGAGTTTGAAGATTATTGTTCTTCTAATGGTATTTGTAGGCAAAAGCGGTTCAAAAGGACTCATAGGAAAATGGAGTGAGAGTCTGCATGGATAGAGAGCGATAATGGGCGTGCACAAACTATGAATTGCATACAGGCTGCCTTTAAAAATGGTATTTGTAAATGCTTGCTATTTATTTAATTAATAGAGATTCCTTCTAATCCTTTGGGTTGTGGTATTCCAGGAGGAGGCATGGAAAGGTAAGAAGGTGAGTTATTCTTTTCTCAAAACCGGTTGTAGAAGCATTTACATGTAGATTACGAAAATAGAACCAAGCTTGATGCAAAATCAAAGAAATGTGTATTTGTTGGATATGGCATTGATGAATTTGGTTATAGGCTTTTGGATTTTGAAAATAAAAAAATTGTGAGAAGCAAGGATGTCATATTCAATGAGAAAGTGTTGTACAAAGATCTGTTGTTGCAGTATGAGAAGAAAGAAAATGATTATGCGGTGTTGGATGATATTCCAAACAATTATGTTTCAGTGGTTCCTCATACTCCACAACAACAACAACAAACTCCTGTGAATGTTAGAAAATATTCAAAGATAAGTAGACCTCCAAAAATATTCTCTCCCTCTTTGTATACTATTTTGTTAAGCGTCTTTGAACCAAATATTATGATGACAAAAACTATCTTGGTGGATACCAAAGGTTAGGTGGGGAGCATGGAATGGAAGAAGAAATGGACTCCTTCACAGAAAAAATCAGACTTGGGAATTATGCAAGTTGCCTGCAGGTAAAAAGGTGTTACCAAACAAATGGATTTATAGGCTGAAAGAGGAGGATGGAGGTAAGAAGAGATTTAAAGCCGGATTAGTTGTAAAGGGATTTGCACAGAAAAAGGGTATTGATTTTGATGAGATTTTTTCTCCTGTTATTAAAATGACTTCTATTAGTATTGTTTTAAGTATTGTGGCTGCTGAAGATTTGCATTTAGAACAGCTTGATGTTAAAACAACCTTTCTCCATGGTGATTTGGAAGAGGAAATATATATGGACTAGCCACAAGGATTTGAGGTCAAAGGTAAGGAGAAACTAGTGTGCAGATTGAAGAAAAATTTATATGGCTTGAAGCAAGCACCTCGGCAATGGTACTTAAAATTTGATAGTTTTATGGCTGAGCAAGGCTATAGTTGGTGTAATTTTGACCATTGTGTTTATTTTAAGAGGTTAGATAATGACAGCTACATTATTTTATGTTTATATGTTGATGACATGCTTGTAGCTGGGTCTAACATGGATCACATAAGTGAGTTAAAACAACAGTTAGCAAATTATTTTGCTATGAAGGATTTGGGGGCAACAAAACAAATCATTGGTATGAAAATTTGTAGAGATAGGAAAAACAAAAAATTGTTTTTATCTCAGGCTAATTATGTTGAAAAGGTGTTGCAGAGATTTCATATGGAGAATGCAAAAGCTGTCAGCACACCTTTGCCTAGTCATGTTAAATTGACAAAGGATATGTGTCCAAAGATACAAGAGGAGGAAGAAAAAATGTCCAAGGTACCATATGCTTCAGCTATAGGCAGTTTGATGTATCCCATGGTATGCACGAGACCAGATATTGCACATGCTGTAGGAGTTGTTAGTAGGTATTTGAGTCATCCCGGAGTTGAGCACTGGAATGCAGTAAAATGGATTCTCAGGTACTTGAGAGGTACATCCAATAATTGTCTATGTTTTGGGGGCTCTAATACTGATTTAAAAGGCTATGTTGACTCAGATTTGGCAAGGGATATAGATACCCCGGTGAATTACCCACGAGGTTATGTATTTTCTAGGTTGGTGGGATAGCAGTGAGTTTGGATTTCATGATTATAGAGGTGGTTGCCTTTGCTTATCCACCAGGCGGAGTATGTTGCTGCAACAAAAAGCAACAAAGGAGATGATATGGCTGCAAATTTTCACGGATGAGTTGGGAAAACGAGGCTGGAAATTACTTGTTCTGAGACAACCAAAGTGCTATACATCTTACAAAGGAATTCTGCCTTGCATTCTAAAACAAAACATATAAGTTGAATGTCATTTCATTTTGTTAGGTGTTGGAGGATGATGGACAAGTCAAAATTTTGGACAAGATACATCTGGAGATATCAATCAACGGATATGTTTCTGAAGGTGGTGACTGACAAGTGACTCCTCTTAAACCGGTTGGCAACTAAGGTTGAATTCAAGTATAGTGAGGGTCCAAGGTACTTATTTCCGGTGGGAGCTGCATTGCAGCTGATGTCATCGGGGATCAGTCTCCAAGTGGGTTGTTGGTGTGGTGTTGATCATGCTATCTTGTATATTACATGGTATATTGATCACCGAAAAAGGGAAAAATCAATGAAAAAGGAAAAATTCGATTTTGTAGAACCCTAAAATCTGGAAACTTCTAAGCTTGTTAAAAAGGGGTTCGGATGGGTATTACAGTATGATGAAAAACGCGATTATTCACAAGATTGTAATAGGTTTTACATTGGATAAGAAAAGTATTGGATGGTTGCGGTTTGGTGGATGTAGCCCGGATTAGGTGAACCACGTTAAATTCTTTGTGTTATGATTTATTCTGTGTGTGTGTTAGTTTCTCTGTTTATTATATAGATCTGCATTTAATTGTTAGATATCTGCCATTTCTAACCCTAATAGTTGGCTCCATCAAATTGCATCGTATTTGTGGATTGCATCACTGGGTTTGAGTAAAAGTCAACTTTCAAGTTAATTTGACATGTGATTTTTATCTTTGATCATTTTTAACCTTTTAACCTGTTTGTTGTTTCTGGTTTTTTGTGAACTAATCAATTTTGTAGGTTGAAGTGGTCAAGAAGGAAGGGAGAAAGCAAGGAGGATTTTTATTTATGACATCTTCTTTCTATTGTATCAAGTGTTCTTAAACACTTTGTAAGAGATTATAATTCCATTCCAAGGATTTGCTATCTTTCAAGCTTTAGGACTCAATAGATTTCATTTGGGCTTAAAAAGAACAAAACAAAGGGATTAAAAAGAACCTTAGGAAACTTACTAGAGTTTGTTTTGAGGCTTTAAAATTGAACAAGCAAATCTCACACTTCAATATTGGTGCTTAAAAAGAATCCATTCTTGCTTTGAAGGTTAAAATGAACATGTGCCTTTTATGTTTTGTAATCTCTTATCCAAAGTAATATCATTTAAAAGGCATATGCAATTCTCTTGCACCTCACGGTGATCTTGAGAATAAAAAGTCTTTTGGTGATATTAAGTTGTATAAGCGATTTCCTCCACACTTCAATTTGGATTCTTAAAATTGAACAAAGCTTGCTAGTTTGAGTTAGGTATATTGCATGTGTTCTCTCTTTGTTCACGTAAACAAAGATTAATCGAACTATGGATGTTCTTGCTCGATTTTGTTTACCCTTAGAGGGCCTTCCTAGTGGGAAAAAGTAATCACCCTAGGGAATGGCCCAATTAAGAACACACTAACGCTAAGCTACTTCCACCCGGTATATAAGTGTGGGTACTTGAGGAAAGTTCAAGTATCATGAGGATTGTTTTGAAAAGGAGGGTGGAAATTGTCTCTTGCTGTATGGATGATCCCCCATGAAAAAAATTCCTATACTAGAACCTTTTGTTTAGAAGCCCAAATCCTTATCTATTTGTTGGTGCAAGAACGATCTTTCTGAAGCTGCCCCGCATTCCTGTGGTTCTTGGTAGAGATGAGAAGTATGCCATCAGAGTTTCATGGGTACTAAATATTGGATGACCCCTAAAAGTGAGTGCCATGGAGGGGAGCTAGTGTGGTAAATATTTTAATCATCCGCCAAGAATAAGTGCAACTAGATTTATCCAAGTGGGGATTCAACAAATATTGCCTCTTGACTATCCATAAGGTTTTGCATTTTCTTGGAATCAAAACACTTTTCTTGTATCTAAAACATTGGAAAAAAACATTCAACATGATCATCAAATTTCAAACCCTTTAGAGGAAGCAAATACCTTTGAAAAATCCAAGTGCTATTGCTTGCCCTAGGGATTCTATCCTTAGAGGCTTCTAAAAATTTGAATTTATATCTCAATTTTCTCTCACTAAAGTCAACATTAGGTAACTTTTTCCTTAATTTCCACATAATGGACATTATGGGATGCGAAGAAATTGGGACGTTAGACATTTAGTTTGAAAGCCTAATCAAGAAAGTGTTTATGGTAAAAAGAACTCATTAAACAAAGATAAGAAACAATTGGACTCCACACATGTGCTCTTCCAAATGATTTCCTGAAAGGTCAAGATCTGAAAACCAAAGTCCAAAGGTCTTAGTCAAAAATATCGTAAGAACATTTGTCTATGCTTTACAAATTTAGAGAAAGATTTCCGTTCAAATTTTACAAATGTGCATCAAGGAACAATCCAAATTTGTATTCATTTTACTATTGTCAAAATCCAAGTCTCTTTCAAAGGTTTGAGTATCTCACATAGGGAGTATTAGAATGTTCTTCAACACCTTGGTCTAGTAAACAAAGTATCTCTAAGTCTCTTAGGATAAAAATCAAAACTCTCATCCATTCTTCAAACACAAAAATAAAAATCACCTCACAAACAACTCTTGGAAGTCTTGAAAAAAAATCCTTCACTCTAAACTCTGGGAAAATCCTCTTGAAATAAAAAATAAATAAAAATCCAAATCATCTTGTTTGACTAGGTGTGTGTAGATGAATCCTTCTTTGTACACTTAGTCAAATTATCATCTTGTGGACAAGTTTATGCTAGGACAACATCCAACCTCTTAGAGTTAATGAGTTCATTATCCAAACCAAATCCAATTAAAATCAAAAGCAAATCAAATCAATCCAAAGTCAAGGTCCAAAATCAAATCAAACATCAATCCAAAAGTCCTAAAGTTTAGTATCCACCTCATGGTTCCCTAAGACTTCCAATCATTCACCAATCATCCATCTTTCATTTTCTCATCACCATCCTTTTGATCCTTAATATCTTAGACTTTATTTTTTGTACCTAAAGTTTAGATCAATCCAAAGAGTTATAGGTTCATCTCTTACACTCTTGAAAATTAATCCTCATTTTATGGTCCAAAATAGATCTCAACACAAGAAGAACATTAAAACTAACAAAGAAACATCAACTTCGAGTGACTTGAGTGAAACCGCTCTTGAAATGAATCCCATTGGATCTAGCAATCCCACACTCAATCTTCCTCCACAAGTTCATCAAGAGGAAGGTGGCCAAGTGGAAGACATCACCAATAATGTTCTCGAGATGACTCAAGATGAGATTATTGAAATGGTCCAAAATATTGAAAGGGCCACGCCTGATCTTCCCATGGATGAGAGAAGCAAAGGATTACAAATGATGCTTGGTATGGGCTATAATAGAAACAAGAAACTTGGATAGAATAACAATGGTCTTTTAGTACCTCTCTTTCCAGAGAAGAGTATGAGAAATATTGGCCTCAAATGTACCCCTTTGAAGGTGACCATACTTGGCAAAGGTTCCTCGATTAGAAAGGTCAAAACTCCCTCTCAACAATCAACATCCACCCTTCGATTACTAGTATCCATAGGTCAAGTCATAGACAACTTTACCTTTGACATAGCTAATGTGTGTAGTAGTGATGAGGATCCCATAATAGACTTTCCCATGCTTTTTGAAGATCCCTCCCTACTCATGATTAGCACCCTGTCTTTTGAGTCAGACCATCAAACCCATGAAATAAACTTAGTTTATCCCCAACTCATCAATTACAACCAACGAGGACCACCAATTTTGAACACATTAAAAAATGATGAGGCACTCTTGGAATTCATGGGATTGTGGGATATGATACCATATGGAGATCACAAGGCTAGGTTCAACATCATGCTAGACATACAAGCTTATTACGGGGAAACGATTGAATCCTTTAGTTACAAAA
>VDFB02104179.1:0-18435 GCA_007258455.2 Sequoia sempervirens | reverse complement strand
AAACAAACCAAAACAAACAATAGGAAAAAAAACAAATCTAGAAACTAGCACCTAACTAATCCTAATTTTAAAACTGACTCCAAAACTGAGCCCAAAAAACACAAAACAATGAAAACCTGTACATTGACCCGACTGATTTTTCATCATGTGCAGAAATCTTAACTTACTAGGTGTGGTTCTAAATCTAGCAAATTTATCTTTATACTCATAAATGTACAATTTATGTGCAGTATATTCATTATGAAGGTATAAAGATAAATTTAATAGTTGTGGGTTCTCAGCCTTGTCATGATTCACCCACAAACACATTTTATTGTCCCCAACGTCACAAACTGAAAATCATTGAAATATAGAGGATGATGAAAGGACGCCACCTGATTTAGAAGACCTTCAGTTGCTAATGTGGACTTGTGTTGTATGAATTCCTTCTCACAAGGTCTCAGCTCATGGAACACCACTCCATTTCGCTCCAATTCATGCATGTCAACATAAAGGGCATCCATTAGGGGCACATCATTATTATTCAAGAGGTCACAACAAGATTTAGAATTTACATGTGTATCCCTATCATTACTAGTTTCAAACAACAAACCAGTATGCTTGATTTAACCATGATTATCAACCTCAATCATGTTTTCCAAAATAAAAACATCATCAATTAAATCCTTACCTTCACCAACCTCTAAAGCAATTTGTTCAACATCTTCCTTACCTAACCTAGCAATCCTTCCAGCCAGCAAGAGATCATAACAACTTAACTCAAGATGTGAACCAAAAGGAAGAACCCTACATGGATCACCTGATGTGAGATTTGTTTCGCAGCTAGGATATCCATTTACCAACATCTTTGTATTCATCGCGAGCACAAAGTCAATTTTTTTTTGGATCTACTCAGAAGAACTAAGCAACAAATCACCCATGTAGACTTGCAAGGTCTGTAGACCCACTTCTTCCTGAGATGAAGCCTTACTGTCAGCACTCTCTTCAAACATGTCACCCATAATAATTTGAGAATCTGCATTCAATTGATCACCATTAGTGGCAGAAATATGATACACTAGGATTTTCTTCAAACAAATCATTTGAATAAACATAATCAAATTCAAGAAAACATTTCTTCAATTCATGTTTCGGCATATCGTCAACTAGAATGTGTAAGTCAATGTCAAGCTCATCACTGTTAAGATCAAATTCATTTGTGCATGCTAAGCAATGACTTTCTTCAAACACCATATTTGAATAAACAGAATCAAAACCAAGAAAATACTCCCTCATTTTATTATCTTCGTCATGTTGAAGGGATTCAACTTCTGAGACAACCTCTTGGTCACTTTCTTGACATTCTTCCACTTCACCCAGCTGAATATCATCGTTGTTCACTCCTTGTTGCAACCAACCACTAATTTCATCAATGTTAGTATCTTGATTAGCATTGAGATCCAATTTATTTCCCTGACAAGGGTAAGTCTGATTTGAATGATTATCAAGTAGCCCTTGAATAACTTGAGCATTTACTTGATCTCCCTCCTTTGAAGAATCAATTTGGCATTCAACTTTGTGTCCTTCACCATGAGATCCATTTGCAACCTCATTCCTAGTCATGTTGTTCTCAGTTTCTACGTGTTCATTATTCAAATCAACAGAGTCGTTTTCTTGTGTTAACTCATCACAGGGTGTTTCTTCCTTACCCATCATCATGAAAGAATCTATGAACACATTGATAAACTCATTTTCCACATTGATCAAGTCTACACCAAGTAGGGAAATTTTTTCATTTATTGGATCCATCTCAATGCAAGGATCAAGGTCATCAGACGATGGGGCAGAGCTCAACATGTTCTTACAATTACTCTCATCATTGCGGATGGAGTCATTATCATTTTCATGGGTGCTATTTGTTTCATCTCCCTCATCGAGGGGATACATACTCCAGGGATCTTCCATAAGTATTTCTTCAACAGTGATCTGTTGTCTGAAATACAATTCCATCCTACCCAAGAAAACATGGCAATCCATCTGGGAATGTTGATTTTTTGGATGTATCCTACATCTATTTGGCCTAGTGAGTGCTGATAGCTTCGGATCTCCTAGTTCTTCCAATTTCTCCCTTGCTCGATTTTGCATACGTGGGATATCCAGCCAACATGAACCATGCTCTTTTCTCCATCCCTCATCACACTGATTCTCCTCGCGATCAAAAGAGTTGTTCAAAGTGTTGGAAGGTACTACTGATTTCACATGACAGTAGTCCTGTGTTGATATTCCATCTCTTTTAATATCATAGTTAGTATTAACATTTACAATGAAATTAGATTCTAACCTGATATTTCCATTATGCTCTAACTTTATATCCGTTTCATGTTCTTGGTCAAACAAAACATCAAAATGATAAATTTGCTCATCAAATCTCTCGCTTGCAATTTCATTGCGATGTAATGGACTATGTGTTGGAGTATGACCAAAAAGAGAGGATATAGTCACAACTTAATCGACAGGTGGAATACTTACCTCTGTCATTGGCTTTTGCAAAGCTTGACTTTTCATGTGGGTAGGCATTATGGATAAACCAGTGCAAAGATGTGAAGGGTGGCAGTTTTCGAGTACAAGATCGTTATATTTCTTACTTTGATTATACATGTTTCTAACATCTTGTCCAGATTGTACGAGCAAGAGAGCTTTGTTAAATGCATACCATATAGTGGTAACTTTACCGCAACATTTAATTCTTGCTACCAATAAATTATGGAAACCCCAATAATAATGTTCTTTTACCACACGATCATTAATAACTAGATCTGAATCTATAACTCGCTTAAACATAAGAAGGAATCTACGATTGAACTGCATAATTGATTCATGTGGTGATCTTTTCACAATTGCAAATTGAAGTGATGGGTTTCACATACGCGTATAAGGATCAAATTGATCTAAGAATAAGATTTTTAATTCTATCCATGAATAAATAGAATTTCGTGACAGATTAACATACCATTGCCACGCTATACCTTGAAGTGTTTTGACGAACAATTGGTAGATGATATCCTCATGCTGAATCTAGAGAAAAATGACTAAATCCCTAAAAATATTGACATGTTTAGAAGCATTTTGTCCACCGTTAGGGAAAAATAAAGGAAGCCTATCATACATGTGACCAGGGATTTCATGAATGAATCCAGGTATACACAAAGGGCTACCCATCAAAGTCAGGTTTTCCAAGATCTAACCTACTCCCATACAATGAAGAAAAAATGCTTAAGGGCCCTCCTAGCGCCAATCCTGTTGATGGCCAAATTGACACATCAACATTTAAACAAAACATTTCTACTCTATTTCTCCTAAAAAAGATAATTGATCTAAAACCACCTATCTTTCAAGGTCTCTGTAGTTGGTTCTCAACTATGTTGTTTTGTTGAGCGGTCAATGAGGCTATAATGTTCAAGGGGCCTACTAGTTATTGAGCTTCTTGATTGCTATAAGATCGAACTTCTATCTAAACCTACTCTAACAGGGGGTATAAAAACAAGGAAAAAGATAAATGAAGGACACAAAAAAGAAAAGAATGTTGATTCATTCGGTTAACCAGGCCTGTTAATTTTCAAGGAATTCCTAACTTAAACTATAAAACAAATCAACCTATACTCAATACAAAGTCATTCATTCACAGTGCAAATATTAATGACAGATTGCAAATCACAGTTTGAACAAAAGAAAAGAAAAACTCTATTCATTCCTTGAAAGATTCCAAATCAAATGATTAACACAAAAAATATTATTCTAGAGCATAACTCAAAGCAGGTTTAAATCTGGCTACTTCTACTATTGCAAAATAGATAAACATCATTCACAAATTTGGCAAGATTCACCAGTGCACAGAAACCAATGTCTACAAATTACCTCAGCTAAACTAAGAATACAAAAAAATTGTATCATCTACTCTACTGCAAAAAAATCTAATCAGCTAACTTCAAAATGTCTAACTATTTTTCCTAAGATTCTAACCCTTTACAATGAGCTTGATTTGACATTTAATAGCTCAATCATTTACATAATTCCCTCCAAAACTCAAACATCAAAAGTTGTAGCTTTTGTGTATGCAATTAAATCAGAAAGATAACTTTTTGTTTCAACTCTTATTTAACTCCAGTTGATTTTTAGTTTGCAATTCCATCCTCCAGTTCGACTTTAGCTCACAAGTGCAATCTTTCCAATTTAATTGAGAGTTTATCCTTTTGCACAACATAAAGCAATATCTCTCTCTAGAAATTACTCCAAACTGGGAACACCAAACATTTAGTTTTCTCTATTTTGATGATTCTTTCAGAAAATGCTCCTCTTTGTACGCCAATTTTGCAAGATCAACATGTTGAATTCATTATCTTTTTCAATCCACAAAAGTACCTGAAAATCAAAATGCACATTAATTAATTTATTGAATAAAACAATTCATAAAATTTAATCAACTCTAAAAATCAATTAAATTTTCAAATTATTTCAATTAAGTGTTAGTAAACTTTAAATTCACAATTGAAATAATTATTAAATCTGCCCCTAAAATTAATGTTATTTTAACTCGTCAAAATAGAATAAAATAACACTGAAATCATCTCTATATGGATTTATCATCCCGACAACCTCAACAACATCCAGAACTTGGCATAACCTGCAAAACATATTAATTTGATGAATTAAAACCAAATCATAAAATTAATTAATTCATGATAATTATTAAAAATCAACAATCTTATTAAAACGAATGAACTAATCAATTTCCCTTTGTTCTTCATAAATAATCTTCAAGGTTCTCTTCATGCTCAAATCATGACAAAAGGATTTAAATAACAGGATTTGAATTAAAATTCATGCTAAATGTTTAGCACACAAGTGTCAACTCTTGACAAACCCACAGGTAACGCTCCATCCTGTATATCTAGTGAAAAGGATTATTCAGCTCCATAATTTGCAATCCCTCCTTGCAATGTTTATTTGTAAATCATTTGCCTTTGCCAATCTTGAAGCAAAACAACATTTTCTCTTGCATATCTATTCCTTTCCATCAAATGGGATTATGAAAGGCAACGCAGTCATGAACAATAGAAGCACAGGCTTGACTTCATACCTGCACGTAGCATCATTTTGTAGTTTCATATCTACAACATTGTATTTGCTTTCTACCAAATCAAAAGAACCTTGGAAGCTTGCATATGTCACAAACCTCTATGTTGAAGTTTATATGATGATTGAGTAGGATAGAAGGAAGAGCAAATTTGGATTTTATACCTGCCAATTGCATTTAATCTTGAGTCCCTAAAGCCTATTTCAACATAATCACTTCATGCATATCCATAGCAGGGCATTTTGAAGACTACTCTGCGCATCACAACGCCTCTAGTCTATTGTCAAACAATGCACATGTTTTGTTTGTGCCTCTATATTTGATGTGAGCAATTGCAACTACAAAATCTGAATTTGCATTTGTGTGTATAACCTTTTAAACCATTTCACTCAAGTCATAACATATGACATCCATCTTTTGTCCAGCACGGGTAGGAGGATTCTAACAATGATTGTGGAATTCGGCTTTTCATTCCTACGTTCTGTATATTAGATTGAAAATTTCCAATGCCTTTTAAACAAATCCATTTTGCGCATATACTGCAATCAAAGCACTCCATGACATGACATCTCTATGAGTCATTTTCTCAGACAGTTCACATGCCATGTCAATGCTTCAACATTTAAAAATGCATTTCTTCCTATCACAGAATTTTGTGTTTCTTGTATGCCCTTTGTGCTTTGATGGATGTCCATGTATAATGGCAAAGCTCTCATTTGCACACAGGCAGAGAAAAAATTGACAAGGGTTGTAAGTCGGTTTTTTTACACCCGTCGAGAGCATTTGTTTTAAAGTTTTTGATTGCCCTTTTATTAGATCCATTTTGTGCACTTTCGTACAATCGACACTCCATGAACTGGGATTTCTTCTTGAGGCGATCTACCAAACCGTTCTGATGCCCTGTACCTGGTTCTCAAAATGACATTTTTTGTTTACATGCTTCATCTGATATTTCATCGCAGTCATTTCCTATTGAGGCATTTTGTGAAGCAGGTCACATTCATTGTATATGCCTCCACATTTTGCATGTTTATTTCTCCCTTATCCTAGCGTGCCATGGAGGAAGTTTAGCAGAGGTTTCTAAATTTGGTTATACCCACCAATAGCATTTGTCCACAAGTTTCTTTAAAACCTCTCAAAAAATGCTTCCTTTTCTACACATATCTGCAACTAATGCTTCAGGGAAAATGATTTCCAATTGAGGTGTAAGTCAAACATTTTGTGTGGTTTCTCTGTGCTCCCACCTTCCAATCTACATGTCTTAAATTTTCTACAACCTTCTTTCAATATATCGATTTCGTGCATGTGCAGCAAACAAGGCGTTTCATGGGATGACTCTTTTTGAGGCGAACTACCAAACAGTTCGTGGGCCCTTGCTCTCTATGCATGCTTCCACACTTGCATTTGTCTATCAGGCATTTAAATGTCGTTTCAAAGCTCCCATTCTCACACACAAGGCAATTTGGTTTTACACATGCCAATAGGATTTGCATTAAAACTTTGTAAAATCTCCCTCACAAATCCATAATCAACATATTTTGTAGTCAAGGGAATTCGATGAAATCGCATTTCTTGGAGGGGTTTTGTCAAATAGTTCAACGTCGTGTCTATGCTTCACCATTTTGCACGCACTAGAGAACAAGAGCGAAGGTTCATTCATGTTTTTACATATGTGTGGGATTGGAGCAGGAGCAAGCACCAAGCGAGGTCAGAGCGAGACCAGGTCAAGAGTGGGAGCGGGACGAGAGCAAAACCTGGACATGAGCACTCCTGTTTGTTCCAGTTCTGCATTCATTCCGGTTATGAAATCAAAGAAAACCATTTTCTATATTAAAGCGGGGTCGGGACCATGCACGAGCAGGATCATAACCATTTCCGAACATGAATATTTTGATAGGGTTAGGTTCGAAATTCCCTCTGCTTCTGAAGGAACTTTTATTAAGGTGGGGTCGGGATATTTCACAGACAGAGTTGGAACTAAAGTTTAACTTATTATTATTTTACACCTTGTTGAGTGCAGGCAGCAGGGTGGGTTAATTTCAAGACTTGAACATTTACTATTACACTTGGAATTTTAAACCTTTTCCATCTTTGTCATGCAATTCGATTGATGGTATTGTATTTTATTTTATTTTTCAAATCTTTTAAGATAAAAGATTTGTCTTAATTTTGTGTTTATTTATTTTTTTCATTTTTTTATTTTTTTTACTTTGTTGATTTCTTTTATTTTAAAATCTTTTAAACTTAAATTTAAAATATTTTATTCTAAAAACTTCAGTAAAACATAAAAAGTTTATTATTTATTTATTTTATTAAATCTTTTAAATTCTTAAAAGATTTATTTATCAATTTCTTTATTTTGTGAAAACTTTTAATTTAAACTTTTAAGTTTAAAACTAAGAAAATATTTATTTAAAATTTTAGTTATTTATTTTATTAAATTTTTAAATTCCAAAAGATTTATTTATTTCATTTTTTTATTTTGAAAAAAATAAAAAATTGCTTATTTTTTTTGCGCTTTTGTATTTTTCTAAGTTTTTGTATTTTATGATTTTGAAGAGAGTAGACACAAAAAGAAACTGAAAAAAACGTAAGAAACTAATTAAAGAAAACACCTAACGCATGCAAAAACATAAACGAAAACTAAGATGGTCAAAACAAACGGCTAATTTTAATTTGGTAGACAACGGCGAAAAGACAACAAAAAAGACAAGACCAAGATGAACAAAATGACCAAAAAAAAAGTCAGAACAATGCAATGAAAGAGCAGAGGAAGCAAAAATGAGCCTGGAGAACAAGACGAGACGAGACAGACTAAAGTTCATGAACACAAACTCACATGTTAGCTCTCAAAAATGCGGGTTTGAACCACGAGAGGTTGCCAGGCTCTCACAATGTTTCAGGGTAACAAACAAGGTCAAATGATTTGAACCTTCTTCTCTTCAAGTGTTGCTAGACCTAGGTGGGTTTACCTATAACAATGAAGCAGGCTTGAATTTTGTTTATTCCTTAGAGTAATTTACCCACAATGGCAAATGGGAGTGGATAAATGAGTTTATTCTGGTACAAAATGTATAAGCAATATCAAGGCTAAAATTTAATATGTTCATATGTAAAATAAATGAAACAAAACAGTGGAATGGTAGAGACTAATGCCTTATTAAAATGTATCAGCTCGAAAGATTCGAATAGTTAAACTTCTCTCATGTATTATTCTAATTAGTTTGGCTTTATAACCGAGTTTATAACTTCTATAAACATACAAGAATATGATTACCAAGTTCTTCTTACGATCCAAATGAGATTCCCTAATTACTATGATTGACATATAATTTAATCTTTCCTTTGAAAGAACCAATTAATCAAATCATACGTGATACAACAAGTGTGCACCGATAAACTAAATATAAGCTTGTTATATCAATTTAAATAACTAGAAAAAATCAACCTTGGAGACAACTTCAATAATACTTTCAATTGACACAACAAACAACTAATACCAGAAATATACCATCAACCGTAAATAAATCTCATTTGATATCTCCCTTGTTTCAAACATGCATCATAGTCTCAAAATTGTAAAACATTGTAATCTACTATATTTTTTTTACTCTCTTATCCCTTTTTCTTTTATTCACTGTCAAAAATGGGTATTTATACATCAACAGCACGAAAGGATGCATCCTTTCGTATTCAAATATAGGTGATCCTTTTTTTTGGGTTTTTACCAACGTTCGCTAGACACCCACTATGACATCCTGTAGTTTCCTCGACACTCTAAGTCTCTTCAAGTACCACAAATCAAATATTGCTAAGGTATCCCATAGTTTCACCGATGTTCTGAGTCTTCCCAATTGTTCTATCCCTTCGGTCTTAAGTATCGCTATAACTCTCATCGATGCAAACATGTTGCTATGAATTTTTAAGTCAGGCAGACGTTCCTCTGCTTACTTTATGTCTCACTGAGATATTTCCTTTGGTCTATTTTTTGATTGCCGAGACATAATGACTTTTTTGTCGATGAAACAACACTCGGTATGACTCTCCTATCTCTCTCTGATGAAGTCTGTCTCACTGATGATCATTCCCTCCAAACATATCGCCAAGAATTTTATGAATGCAATTATGTTGTTGTGACATAGGGGGTCAACAGGACTCCACGAACTCATCCTGATAACATTGATATAATCCTCCTTTGTTTTGTCGGCAAGACCAGATGAATGTTGCAGGACTTTACTCCGATGGCTTTAGCCTAGGTGACATCTCTCATTGTGCTTCGAGCGGTAAGACTCATATAAGCTCGATATGATTCACCTCAATGACTATTGTATTTCCAATAGGATCTTTCTATCACTGAGACTGTGAACTGCGTCTCCTGATGTGTATCCTCAAATGAAATCTTATCGGTGTGACATTCCTAACCTCTTGCTGATATACTAAAAAATACATGCGTTAGTATAAAATAACATTTTGGATTGGTGAGACCTGCATCATCTTATGGCAATATGACTTATACATTCAAATGCTCAGGGTCAGGTGGATTCTATAGGACCAAATGATAAAAACTAACTAAAACATGGGCAAATATGTTATGCAGAGCGGATTCTTGTACTTATGGTATGGGCTTCTTAGGAAACTAATGATTATAGATAGCCATAAAATTTTCAAAATTTTACAATTCTAATAGTGGCTCCGTCTAGGGATGAATGATTGTGAGAGCATTACAAGGATCTAGATCTCTAGATGAGCAGACCAAACTTTCAAGGTTATGGATTAGTGAGAAGGATGGAATGAAAGGAAGTGGGAATGAACATGATCCTATACTACTATACATGGAAAGATTTTATTTAATGAAGGAATTTTAGGATTGTCCATGTACTGGCGATTCTCGTTCCTTTTATTTCATAAACTACTATGCATGGAACTTTTTTTGAGAGGATTTTCAAGAGTTGTCCATCCACTGGCAACCCTTAATCCTCTACATTCCTTTTTTAAGAGAAAAAGTGCTTCAAAAATTCCCCATGTACAGGAAACTCCTGTTCTTCACCAGTCATGTTTTGTAAGTAATATGACTCTTCTCCTTTCTTTCCAATAACAACAAAGGTTCCTAGCCACAAGGCTTCAAATTTCCCATGTTTTCCCTTTTCCTTACACCTTGCATTCCACATTAACAACAGATAATTTTCTTCAAATTTTCTATCTTTCTCTCTTCTATCAAATAAATACTTCATTTGTGCCTGCAACTTCACATTCTGGTTTTGAGCTACTCTTCTTATCTCTTCAAGATCTGCCAGCTACTCCATTCTTTCCTCCATTGCTTCTAGAATATCTATATCTTCTTGAAGGATAAATTTGTAAACTGGTAACAAATTTTGTAAAGGTGTCCTAGCTTGTGTTCCATATACCAATTCAAATGGGGATTTTCCAATCTCTTTTTTCACAAGCCATCCTATCACCACATAGCTATATCTTCAGCTTTGAATCTCAAGATTTTTATTCCCACCAAGCATTCTCCTTATGATTTTCTAAGAATTTGTTGTTGGACTCCTGACCATTAGCTTGGATGGTAAGGAGCTGCATAAGAAACAGTGATACCATGCATACCAAAAATATTTGAACTCATCATCTAAAACACATCCCATTATTGTAATCAATCTTAATGGTGTACCAAATAGTAATAATGTTATCCATTAAAAATTGATCACAACTTTACTTGTTGCTTGCTTGGTTGGGACTGCCTCTACCCATTTGGTGAAGTAATCAGGCTACCAAGTATCCACTTATGTCCTCCACTTGATTTCTCTTGTATCTCCCAATAAAATCAATCCCCATTGATGAAAAGGGCTTCAACCTTGTCAAGTGGTAAAGCCCTGATACTTCATTTTCCTGAGAACTTCTAGCATGCTTCACATCTTCTTACGTATGATGAAAAAAAAGAATCATTAAATAATTTTGGCTAGTAATAACCTGCCTGAGAATCTTATGTGTAGTTGTTCTTTGCAGAATAATGGCCTCCATAGACCCCTTCATGCATCTCTCTTAAAACATGCTTGGCTTGTGACTCATCTAGACATAACAACATCCCGTCCCTGTTTTTCCAAAAACAAATCACCTTCCATGAACACATATTTAGATGCTTGCAACTTCAAGGTTCTTCTTGATTATCACTTAATCCTTCAGGGCACTTCATGTATATGAGGTAATACATGATGTTTGTATACCAAGAAGTATGTTAATACCGCAATTGCATTTCCTTCATCTTCTACATTATAAATTTGATTTGCTTCAATATTTGTTTCCGCCATTAACTTGGCCAAACCTTAACCTCTTACTAATTTGGTGATTTGTATTTCCATATCAAATTCTTGAATTTTATTAATCCACCTGCATCTCTTTCCAGTTACTTTTGACAGTGTCAAGATATCTTTAACAGTTGCATGAGGGACATGAGCAATCACTTTGGCTCCAACAAGATACGGTCTAAAAGCCTTTGTGGCTTTTACCAATGCAAATGCTTGTTTTTCCATTATATCATATTTCAATTATGACCCCTATAATGACTTGCTGAAAAAAGACACAGGCTGCTCATGACCTTCCTCATTCTTTTGTAACATAACAACAACTATAGTGTGCAATGAAGCAAATGAAAATATTTGAAAGGGTTTTGCAAAATCTGGAGATTTAAGGACAAGGGCTTCTTTGATGTCCTTTTTGATGGATATAAAAGCTTCCAGTGCTTTTGCAGTCCAATCTATTTTTTGTCCCTTCCTTAGCATCTTTGATATGGGCTTAATAATTTTAGCAAAATTAGACACAAACCTCCTAACAAAGTTGATCTGTCCAAAAAATGATTGGATGGCCTTGACAATTTTAGGAATAGGGATTTTATCTATGGCCTCAACCCTCTTAGGATCTATTCTAATTCCCTCCTTTGACACAATATGTCCTAAGAGTTTTCCCTCTGTGATTACAAAATGACATTTTTTAGGGTTCAAACTAATACCATATTCTAAAGCTTAAATAAATATTTTTTCCAGATGTTCTACATGATCTTCAACCCTTTTTGAATAAGCAGTAAGGTCATCTTGATATACTACCATTATAGCATTAATCAAGTCTGCAAATGCTACGTCCATAGCTCTTTAAAAGGTTGCACTTGCATTTGTGAGACCGAATGGCATTCTCACATAAACATATGTTCCCCATGGGGTTGTAAAAGCTGTCTTGTACTACTTAGATTCTTTGACTTTGACCTGTTGTAACTAGAGAACCCATCCATCATAGATAACAACTCACCTTGTTACTTTATGTAGTACAACCTCCATATTAGGTAGAGGGTAATTATCCTTGAGGGATGCCACATTTATATTTCTGAAGTCCACACATAATCTGATATCCCCATTCTTCTTCCTCATAGGAACTAGGTTCGAAACCCATGTTGAATGCCTGATTGGTTTGATGATACCCCCATCTCTAAGCTTTGCCAATTCCTCCTGCATTTTTGGTTCCAATGTTGGGTTAATAGGTCTTTGCTTTTGCCTAAATGGATTTGCATCTGGTTTCAATGGGATTTTGTGTTGAAACAAATCTTCCCTATATGCTTTGAGATCTTCATAAGACCATGCAAACACATGTTTATATTTTCTCAATAATGTAATCAACATTCTTTGAATTGTCGGGCTTAATTTCTTTCCAATGTATACTTTTCTTGGTACCAACTCGGTCCCTAAATTGACCTCTTCAATATCATCCTTCTTGGCTAGTGTCTGCTTCATGAGGGACCAATCATTTCCATCATATACCCTCTCCAATGCTACTAGCCCTTTGGGAAGCTTATTAGTTCTAAGTTGTAAGACCTCCTTCCTGAATATTGTTTGCTTTCCATCTACTTCTTCAACAAAGGCATTGAAATCAATTTATTGAGCTTCATATTGATCTATATAGTGAAGAAATTTCAGGAGGTCAACATCATCATTAAAATCCTGCCAACTGTATATATTGTCAGGCATAACGGGTCTTATTTTGAACTCAATTTGAGACACTCCAACTAGTGTGATGTCATCTCTTCTTAGTGCTACATTGGCTAAAAAGTCTGCCATTATGTTTTTCGACCTATCAATCCAATCAATAGAGAAAGCATCAAACAACTCAATTGTGTCCCATACAACATTCCTATATTGCTTCAGCCTCTTGTGTTTTGCTGCATATTTTGATTTAACTTGAGAAACAACTAGCTTAGAATCCCTTAGAACAACTAGTAGCTTGATTTTATGCTTTACAACCATATTCAAACCTATTAATAAAGCTTCATACTGTGCCATGTTGTTTGTACATTCAAATGCCATAAAAAATAAATATTTAAATGTAACTCCTTCAGGTGAAACAAATACTATTCCTGCTCCATTACCTTATTGGCTACATGCTCCATCAAAGTACATTTTCCACACACGATCACAATTTTTTGCAACATGTTTATCAATTGGATCAACATTGACTAATTCTAGATGGGTTGGTTCTATCTTAAAATTACCAAGATCCACATCACAAAAGCAATTGACTTGATCTTGAGGTACACAATCTACTACTTGGTTCATCCTTGACTCCCTGTACAACTTCCTGACCATTCACTGGAATGTTGCATAAGATAAATCAAATTGGACATTTCCCCCAACCGCTGCTGTCCACTGTCTTGATAGAAGCATCCCAAACTGAGGAGGGGTATCAATTACAGCTATATCTATATTGTAAACCACCTGAGGATAAGGAGCTAGTTTGACTTCAACATCTTTCATAACACCTACTATTGGAATAGACCTACTATCCATTGCATAGCACTTCCCTCCATTAGTATCCACCCACATGCCAAGTTGTTTCATAACTCTAACTGGCATGATATTGATAGCAACACTAGAGTCTATCATGCAATTTCTCAACAGTTTGTTGTTTATAAGAAACATGGTGAAAAAAGGATCAACCTGTGGGGAATTTACCAATACACCATTTAGACACACTTCTGGGACAATCACCTTCTCTTGCTTGTTAATTGTTTTAGTGGCCATCTGATTTTCAAAACTTGTACTTTTCTCGTTTCTATTTAATATCAATTGAATTGCACTATCCCTATACTCCTTAATTCTCATCATCTCGAGCAGTGGGACAGACATTTTTACATAAGATAATGCCTGAGAGAAATCAAAAGAAGAACCCCCTGCCTTAATTGTTTTCTTTTTCTCTAATGTTTCTCCTTTGTTTTCTTCCTTTTGGACAAGCTTCTGTTCATTCTTATCATGTTGCTTATTTTCTGCTATCTTCAAAACTCTTGGTGTTACTTCTCTATCTTTCATAAATACTCCCCTGGGAACACCTTCCTTTTCATTCACTATCCTATTTCTTAACCAATACTTGTTCTTTGCTTGTTCAACTGCAGCAATGGTTAACCTCTTTATTTCCTCGTCAGTGGGTCTCCTTATATTGCATTGAGCAGGCACCTCAGCAGAGTGTTGTTCTACATGATTTTCTTCAGAATCAGAAAAAACTTGTTGTTCAGCCATGTGGACATTGCACCTTTGATTTGAAACATTGTACTCATAGCCTTCATCTTCTGAAGATGAATATTTCTCCTCAATGGGGTGAAAAGTATTTGAGGTCAAATACACTATGTGATCCTCTCCATTGTTACCCACTAACATTCCTTCTTCCTACATTTCTTGGGCTACAACACAGTGGTCTGGGGAATGTGGCCCATCACAACCTTCACACCAAAGATTATTATTGACCATATACGCTCCCTTCTTCCTTAATGGATCAGGTGTTTCTTTGTTCCTAGGTCTATCTATTACAGGTTTTCCATCCTTCCAATTTGTGTTGTAAGGCATGTCATGTAACCTAGGCCTCTCATTTTTGTATGTGTTCTCCTGTTTGTACTGATAATTATTGACTTGCTGAGGAACCCTAGGATTATCTCTCTTACTGATCATCCTGACAGCCTTCTTGTTGTTTTCAATGTTTAGTGCTATCTTTTGGGCTTTAACTAAATCTCTTGGAAACCTATTTCTTAGTTCATACCCTATTTTTGGATCGAATGCATTCAAATAAATACTCAATGCTGCAGAGTCTGGAAACTTTGACCCAGGTGGTATCTTATTCTGCAATTTGTTGAATCTCTGGTTAAAATCATAAATTGACTCATTTTGATTTTTTTGAATCCGTACTAATTCATGAAAAGTAGCATCTGGTGCACATAGATTTCCATACTGTTCGAGAAATTGATCCTAAAATTCTTGGGTAGAATCAACAGAAGTTGTTGGCAGACTATTGAACCAATCCCTAGCTTCTTTAATGAGTGACATCATGAACAACCTCATATGTAAATCTTCATATGGTATATCCAAATCTTGGACAAAAGCATTAAAATTCCTCAAATGATCTTCAGCAGTAATTGCACTATTCCCTATAAACTTAGGAACAAGACTTCTCCAACTGCTATCCATAGGGTAAGGGTGTAATTGAAACCCTATCAAATCAAACTGTCTAATCATTGTCGTGTATTGCTGAGGGGGAGGGTTATGCAAGTGTTGATACTGGTACACTGGATTATTGTATTGTGTATGAAGATATGGCACATATTTTTGACCATGAGGTGGTTGTGCATTTGTATGTTGTGATGCGGTATACGGTGAATGGTTTGGCTGCATGTATTGATTTCCTATCTGACTCTGAGGAGCCTTTGGCTGATTTGATGGCCTTGCATTATTGTTTCCTTGCTTATGAGGTAGTATAAACTTTGAAAGACTAGTTGTCTGAGCATTAATTTGGGCTTTCTGCAATTTCAAGTCTTGGAGTTCCTTTATCTTTTGGTGCCTCTATTTTTCTAGTTCTGATTTTGCTCTTTCTAGTTCTTGTTTTTGAAACTCCAACTGTATTTCTAATTCTTTATTAGTTAAGAACTCAAAATTTTCTTGAGGGGTTACATTATCAATAGGCTCATTTTGGTTACCCTCCATTCTTTGATCATTTTCTTGTTGATACCTAACTCCTTCAGCTTCGTGTTTAGCATCAAATTCCACCTGTTTCTAAGGATTATAAAAAGGATTTCTTTTTTCTTCAGGAGTACAAGGTTCTCCACCTGAACTATCTCTCCATGTATCATAACGGTCATATGTCTCACAATGTGGTCTTGATGATTTGTCTTTGTTTGTTATGCACATGTCATCAACTATCTTCTTACCCTTATCATCCTTATGTAGCCACTTACTGTTGCCAGCAGGACCTCCTTTGTGTTGGGATCTTCTATCATTCATGTTGAATTGATGCAATGTTCTTTGCAGAGTCGCCACTCACTTTGTTAAAAGTGAGAAAAGTGAAATTATTCTTGATTTTATCCCCAGCGGAATCAATTTTTCTAAAACTTCTCAAATTATGAATCTTTCTTCAATGATTCTATATGATGGTCTTCAAATGGATATTCTACAATAACTCCCCAGCAGAGTCGCCAATTTGTTAGCTCTCAAAAATGCAAGTTTGAACCATGAGAGGTTGCCAGGCTCTCACAACATTTTAGGGTAACAAACAAGGTCAAATGATTTGAACCTTCTTTTCTTTAGGTGCTACTAGACCTAGGTGGGTTTACCTATAATAATGAAGAAGGCTTGACTTTTGTTTATTCCTTAGAGTAATTTACCCACAATGGCAAATGGGAGTGGATAAATGAGTTTATTCTGGTATAAATTGTATAAGCAATATCAAGGCTAAAATCTAATATGTTCATATGTAAAATAAATGAAACAAAACAGTGGAATGGTAGAGACTAATACCTTATTGGGTGTATGGAGTCAAATGAAAGATTTGAAATAAGAAACTTCTTTCTGGCAGACAATCTAATTGTTTGGCATATAAATATGAGTTTATAACTTGTATAAACATGCAAGAATATGATTACCAAGTTCTTCTTAATGATCCAAATGAGATTCCCTAATTACTATGATTGAATAAGAGGATTTAATATTTCCTTGAAAGAACCAATTAATCAAACCATATAGATGCAAAAAGTGTGCACTAATAAACTGAATATACGCTTGTTATATCAATTTAAATAACTAGAAAATATCAACCTTGGAGACAACTTCAACAATAATTTCAATTAACACAACAAACAACTAATACCAGAAATATACCATCAAATCAAATAACTTCCATTGATATCTCCCTTGTTTCAAACATGCATCATGGTCTCAAAATTGTAAAACATTGTAATCTATTGTATTTTTTGCCTTTTCCTCCCTCTTTTATTCCTTTATCCAAAATGGGTATTTATACATCAACAACACGAAAGGATGCATCCCTTCATATTCAAATATAGGCAATCCTTTTGTTTAGGCTTTTACCAATGTTCGCTAGACACCTGCTATGACATCCTATAGTTTCCCCAACACTCTGAGTCTCTTCAACTACCACAGATCAAATATTGCTAAGGTATCCCACAGTTTCACCGATGTTTTGAGTCTTCCCAACTATTCTATCCCTTCGATCTTAAGTATCTCTATAACTCCCACCGAAGCAAACATGTTGTTGTGACTTTTTAAGTTGGGAAAACATTCCACCACTTACTTCATGTCTCACCGAGATATTTCCTTTGGTCTGTTTTCTGATTGGTGAGACACAATGATTTTTTTGCCGATGAAACAACACTCAATATGAATCTCCTATCTCTCTCTGATGAAGTTTGTCTCGCTGATGATCATTCCCTCCAAACATATCCCCAAGACTTTTACCAATGCAATCCTGTTGTTGTGACATAGGGGATCGGCAGGACTCCACGAACTCATCTCGATAACATCGATAGGATCCTCCTTTGTTTTGTCGACAAGACTGGATGAATACTATCAAAACTTACTCTTATGGATTTAGTCTGGGTGACATCTCTCATTGTGCTTCGAGTAGTAAGACTTATATAATCATAATATGATTCACCTCGATGACTATTGTCTTGCTGATAGGATCCTTTTGTCACTGAGACTGTGAACTGTGCCTTCCCGATGTGTATCCTTAAATGAAATCTTATCGGTATGAAATTCCTGACCTCTTTCCGATATACTAAAAATACATGCATTAGTATAAAATAACTTTTTGGATTGGTGATACTTGCATCATCTTATGTCGATATGACTTATACATTCAAATGCTTAGGGTCAGGTGGATTCTATAGGACCAAATGATAAAAACTAACTAAAACATGGGAAAATATGTTATGCAGAGCAGATTCTTGTACTTATGGTATGGGCTTCTTAGGAAAATAATGAGTATAGATAGCCATAAAATTTTCA
>VDFB02104178.1:0-13075 GCA_007258455.2 Sequoia sempervirens | reverse complement strand
AGATAGGAGGATGTGGATGGGGGATTAGGAGTGGGGTATTGAGATGGTAGATTAAGATAAGAGGATGCAAGTGTTGGATAAGAGGATGATGTAGATGAAGGGTATGATGGATATGACGGATATCCCTTGTCAAAGGTAGCATAAGCAACATGATTAGGCATGGACAAAGACATAACGGGAGAACTCGACGGGGTGATTAGATTTTGGAAAGTGGGTGGAGAAAGCTTACTAGAAATGGTAGTGTCAATGGGATCTATGTCGTATACCTCTTGATCAACAAGACTTTCGTTATCATCATCAATGCAATTAGGGTTTCCCTTGACTACTATTGATGGAGGATAAGGATTCATGATGATGAAAGCATAAATAGAATGGATCAAAGATTTTGGATGGAGATGGATGAAAGCTCGAATTGGGATTTAATTCAAGCTCAGATGAGGATTTGGATTAAAGCTCAGATTAGGATGATTGGATGATGTGATGGGATTGATTTTGATTTTGATGAGATTCGGTAGATGGATGATTGGATAGGGATGTGATTAGATCGGATTTGGATTTGGATCAGATTTTGTTCTGATATATTGGATCGGATTGGATTTTGATTGGATTGGATTGGATTGGATTTGGATTTGATTTGATTGGATTTGGATTTGGTTGGATTTGATTGGATTTGATTTGATTGTATTGGATTGGATTTGATTGGATTGGATTTGGGGTTGATTGGATTTGATTGGATTTGGATTTGATTTGATTGGATTGGATTTGATTAAGTTATGAAAGGTATGAGGGAAAGACCTTAAGCTTGATCACGTGAGATTACCCTTAGTAACCCTAGAGCTTTGATTGATTAATAGGATGATTACGGCACCAAATCCACCTTAAGCTAGGAATGGATTGATTGGGCCGAGGATGATAACTTACAACACCGAATTCACCTCAAGATGGAAGCGAATCGAGTGGGTTTGAAGTTAAAGACTAATAATCAATTTCAAGTGCTATAGTCAATTCAGGTAACCACTTAGTAATACAAGGTTAGGACGGTTTGGCTATAGGTGGTGTTTGGAGATGCAAATGGTAAGAAATGATTGGTGGATTAGGAAAAAATTAGAATGAATGGGGGGTTAAGGATAATTGTGGAGAATGTATGGGGATTTAGGATGGTTGAACGAAAGTTTAGAATAATGAGATGGAGGTTTAAAAGGGGTAAATGGAGGTTTTTGAAAGTTTAAAGTGATAAAACGAAGGTTTGGGATGATGAGGTATTGGTTGGGAATGGTGAAATGAAGGTTTAAAGGCTAAATGAATCCAAATGGGGGGGATTTCAGGTGTTCAGGAGGGTGTAATTGCACTTCTAGAGCAAAACAGGGGCGTAGACGCACTTCTGTAGCAAAACAGGGGCATAGCCGCCCTTCTGTAGCAAAACAGGGGCATAGCCGCCCTTCCACAGCAAAACAGGGGCGTAGCCGCCCTTCTGCAGCAAAACAGGGGCGTAGCCGCCCTTCTGCAGTGGAACAGAGGCTTGGTTTGATGCAAATGGCTATGGCAAAGACTTTAAAATGATAATGATAAGGCCAAATTGTTAAGAGTTCACTGGTTTCTCACAAGAAAACACTCTCAAGCAAATACAATCCTATGATTAGTGTTAAGGGTATGGCAAAAGTGGTCTTAATTTAGGATGCACAAGGTATCTAGGGAGTCCCCATATTCCTGGTGACGCGGAGGCAATAATCGCGAACACTCAAACATGCTGAGTCAATAACCCTGTCGAGATAATCGAAGGGTTTCCGACTGAACTCTTCAATGCGCTCTTTATCTAGGGTAATTCCCCAGTCATCACCACCAGCACGAATCGATCAGTACGCCGCCCCTTCAGAGATACCCCGCCGTGATAATGCGGGTTAATCGCCCTTTGGGGTGATGAGCCAAGCAACCTTCCATCATGAAGGGGTTATATAATTAATTGCTTTCTCCAACTACTCCCCCGTGCCTCACCTAAGGCAAGGGGAAAGTGGAAACAAGCTAATACTTCCTTAGGGTAACACAAACAGACAAGAACAGAAAACAACGAATATTACTCCCCCTAATTAAGCTATGTTCTTAGATTAATGCAAACAGCAAGGATAATTTTAAAGAAGATTGAGCAAATGGATAGCCCTGCAAGCAAATATTAGATATTTTATCCCGCTTTCTCCATCAACTTCACAAGAATATGCTGCAAAAGGTTAGCACAAAACACATGTATCCTTGCAAGAACAACGTTAATGAGAGAAATAACAATTAAATCTGAAATCAAAACACCAATTTTACCTTCCAGGGGGCGCAGTCGCCCTTCTGCAGCAAAACAGGGGCGTAGCCGCCCTTCTGCAGCAAAACAGGGGCATAGCCACCCTTCTGCGAAAAAATGGGGCGTAGCTGCCCTTCTGTGCAAAAATGGGGCATAGCCGCCCTTCTGCGGAAAATGGGGCGTAGCTGCCCTTCTGCGCAAAAATGGGGCGTAGTCGCCCTTCTGTGGAAAATGGGGCGTAGCCGCCCTTCTGCGGAAAATGGGGCATAGCCGCCCTTCTGCGGAAAAAATGGGGCGTAGCCACCCTTCTGCGCAAAAATGGGGCGTAGCCGCCCTTCTGCGAAAAATGGGGCGTAGCCGCCCTTCTGCGCAAAAAATGGGGTGTAGCCGCCCTTCTGCGCAAAAATGGGGCGTAGCCGCCCTTCTGCGAAAAAATGGGGCGTAGCTGCCCTTCTGCGACGTGTTCCTGTAAAAACTTAAATAACAGCAAACGTAAAATATGGGAACCCGTTTGTGGGTCCCACCGGGCGTGCCAGAAATGTATACCCTGATATTTATACTTCTCTAGGTGAGCAAAACAACTAAGAAATATGAAAAACAAAATACCAAGGACACCTTAAGATTAGCCAAAAGAGAGTGACAAAACAATAAGAAAAGTAGATAGCACAAGACAAATAGTTTTACCTTCCTTTGTTGTTGATACTCCTTTGATTGACCCTTGCTTAAGATGGGATGTGTGCTCCTTGATGGCTCTATTGAGGATCTTTATTATGTGCTTGGATGCAAATTCAAGTGGATGTAATTGAAAATTGGATGATTTCAAAATGGCAACATATAGTTGCAAATTGACTAAGTGTTGAGAAGGCAAATTGGCAGAATAAGGTTGCTCCAAATGAAAGTGTTCTAAAATGCCCTTTGAGGGTGATTAGAGACTCCAGTTCTCTGAGAATTCAATGGTCAAGACAAGGTCAAGATGAAGGGCGAGGCTGATCCCACAAGCCTCATGATTCCCGACATACGTGGAGGGTGAAGTGGCCATGATACATGAGATGTAAATGAGGTCAAAAAGGTACATGAGGTGAAAAAGGACATGCACCTTGGGGAGGAGGAGATTTCAAAAGGATTCCTTGTCCCCAAGTGGGAGTGAGCGACATTTGAGGAATTTTAGAATTCCCTCAAAATCTACATACATGAGAAAAGGGTGGTTGAAATAAGTGTGAATTAAAAATCTCACATTCTTAGGAAAGTCTAAAAAGATAAAAAGATGGGTCTAAAAGGTGGGTCAAATGTGAGATTGTGACAAGTCCAAGGTTACATGTGAGATTAGACAACAAGTCCAAGGCTCCTAAGCCTCGAAGATGGAATGTGAATTAAAAATTCACATATAAAAAAGGGGAATCTAGAAAAAATAAAAAGGAATTAAAAATTCCTTGGAGAATGATTAGGCTTAATTAATCAGTAATTAGAGGATAATTAGGGCTAATTAGGATTAAAAGCCAACTTGCAAAAGTTGGAGGATGTGACACATCCTAATCAAGCATTAGGCATGTGCACATCCTTAATAAAGAAATTAGGAGATGGATTAGGATTAGATGAAAATGACATGTGAGGAATTAAATAAATGTAATATTTATTTAATTTATTTGATGAAAAAAGGATTAAGGAGGGTAAGGTATTTAATTATTAATTAAATACCTTAGGGATTTGGCAGAATTAAAGATGTTAATTAAATAATACTAATATTACTTAATTAACTCAGATAAGAGGATGTTTAGATGAAAAGTGATAAATTTGGATAAATTAAGTGTCCAAATTTGGATGTCTACAGTTTGAATTGTTAAAGGAGAAATTTTTTTCTAACACTATGGGTGAAGGTGTTGAGTGGATGGAAGAATGGGATTATGGATGAAAATGAGAGAGGCGATGCATGATGGAAATATGGGGCTGATGTAGTTTTGAAGGGCTACTTGATAGGAAAAATACACCATTGTAGGTTATGTGCCATTTATGATGCTATGCTTGGACATACATGATTTAATCTCTTTTCGACTTCCTAATCAAGATCAAGAGTGTGAATGAGAATAGGTATGATGAAATTGGGATGTGAATGCAGTGGATGGGATGATATGATTGTGTGCTATGGAAGTCTAGTAAATGATTGTGGAGGATGGATGGGATGAGTGGTTGGAAGAAGCTTTACACCAAGTATAGAGTACACATAGACAAAAAATTTACATGACATTCATAAATTGGTTTTACTTATGGTATTTTCCCAAGGCATCTTAGGAATAGTTTCATTGTTGGAAATTTTTTCTCTTCACTATTTCGATTCTTGATTTTTAAAATTTTTGGTTTAATTTTTGATTTGAAATGTCCACTTCCATATTAAGCTAATAACATTCCATTTTGTTAGTTGCTTCATGTGGATCATGTTACTAGTGTTGTTCTTAATGAAAGTTGTTGTGAACTTTGATCTTGCTAAGTTGGTTTCTCTTAGGTGCTACCAAGGAAAATATAGTGGGAGGTAGGTTGGATGAAGGATGCATGGTTATGTGAAAGTTTATATGAAAGGGATGTGATGATGGAGTTATGTGGGGTGATTGATTAGGTTGGGTAAAAGGGGTAGATGGAAGGATGGGATTATAGAGGCATGAATAGATGTCATGGGACCAAGGGGAATTAGGATTGACAAGTTCAAAGACCATGTGTTTTGAGATTGAATTTTTTGTTGGATGTGATGGCTTTTGGATGTTTGGAGTTTAGAAATCATTGTTTGAGGGGATATCATATTTTATGCTCTTGGATATTAGGACATTCAATTTTGGATTGCGTATCTATAATGTTTGATTTTGGAACCCAATTTTTTTTTACTTGTTAGATTTTTACTTGTATATTTAGATTGCATGGATTTCAATGTTTTTGAACTTTTAGGATTGTAGACCACTAAATTTTGGACTTAAATTCATGGATTTTTTATTTAAGGTCTTTGGATTTTGAAGATTGGTTTTTAAACTCAAATGAATTTTGATTTTGGTATTTTTCAATATTTGAGATTTTCGATTTAGAATGGCGGGCTTAGATGTTTGGGGTTGCGGGGTCTAGGTAGGCTTTTGAGTTTTTGGTCTTTAGATTACTTGGGATTCCAAATTTTTGGGTGGGAGGAGTTTATGTGTTTAAAGAGGTTCCTTAGCATATGTTGATGCATTTGAGTCTATTTCAAAGCTCAATTTATGATATCTTAAGGAAAATATTATGGAGTCCCATAAGGTGGAAATAGGTTCAATATATTGGAATAGGTCAAATGTTGTGTGATTATGTTGGTACTGGATGATGGATTGAGGTGGATGGTTGTGGTTGGTGATAGGAATGACAAGGTCTATGAAAGGGTAGTGACAAGGGTAATTGGGCTAAAGAAAGGTTTGGTGATGGGGATGAAACATTTAATGAAATGATTGGTGACAACAAGCTCTTTGTAAAAATAATGAGGGGGATCCATTTTGATGTTGGGAGAAGTCACCCTAATGCTAGTGGGGGTATCATTAACATCCTTATTTTTTCCATTAGGAGATTTGTGTTTGAGGTCTTAGAATCCTTGGTATGCATAAATATGAATGATTCAAAGTGTCCTTGATCATGAAGGTTCAATCCTCTGCCTCTGATAGTTTATGATTTTAGATATTTGATTTTCAACAGGATAAATGTTACTTTGGAAACATGATGCAAATTAATCATGACATAACTAGGAGTTTTTGGGACTTTCAATTTTTTTATCTGTAAGAAGACTAAATCGAACAAATGTACTTGAGCCCAATGTGTAGGAAATTTTCTCTTAGATGGGGTTGATGAGGGATTGATAAGAATCTTATTCTTGGCTAGAATCAATGGGATCAATGTGGGTGTTTTGATCTTAACTTGGTTGTGGAAAATTTTGATTATACAATAGATGATGATTTTGATGCTTTTTTTTGTGATGTTGGTGCATTTCATTTAATTTTGATGTCCTTTGATTAATTCAGTATTAGATGTATTTCCTCAATTTTATTCATTAATATTTGGAGTTTATTTCAATTTTATGAGGCTTATCGAACTTGGATCTTATGGGTTGAATAACAGGGTTGGATTACCTTCACTTAACTTGCATTGGTGATTTTGTGGGAATGACAATGTCGGGGGGATTTTGAGTAGTTTCAATATGCTCATGTTTTCTAGGGGTGCATCACAACTTCTCAAATTCATGTTTTTGATTGTGAATCCTTACTAGTAGCCCTTGGGTAATATTCTTCATAACCAAGTTGGGTAGATTAATTTGATTGGATTTAATGGATTAATTAAATGTTAACTTTTGAGTTTTTGAAGGTCTAGTTAATAGAGGACTTAGGCAAGGGGATAAGGTTTCTAATTGCTTATTTGAGGTGTGGAGTTTGTTAAGAACATATTGGTTTTGACATGAAGGACCCTCTTATGCTAAAAAAATATTTTATTGGTGAGTGTAACACATGTATCATTTGTTGGGAATTAAGGTGTCCTAGCCTTGGCAATTCCTAAGTTAATTATTTATTATTATTCATTTATATTATTAAATATTTGTGCTCCATCAAAAAGGGTGTGAGATTTTTAGTTGACCTATAATGCCCCACCACGCAACCCTAGGGGAAGTTGCAAACTACTAAACAAATGCACAATTTTTATTTATTTATTACAAATACATGTATGATCACAACACAAAGCCAACAATCCCCTAAGGTTACGAGACAAAGATTATTTAAATCAAAAATTAAAACAACATGCATGAAATGAAACATAACAACATTCACTTAACTAATTAAAGCACATACATTCCATACATGAGATTTTCATTAAGACCATGAGATCCTTCATGGTTACCAATGACATAAGTTATCTAATTACAATTACATCTCTCATTCCCAGAATGAGGTAAATCAATAACATGATTGTTTATTACAATTTCCACCTCGATAACAATGAGGGGTAAATAAAATACAAGAGCAACTAACATAATTGAAACCAAGGTAGCAACTGGATCCCACGAGATCTCCAATACGAAAGTCTCATCCACATAAGCCAACGCTAAAACAACAGAGTAAGGTGCATGTTCCACCCAACCAAGTGATACCTAAAGGCTCACCCCCCGTGCTAGGAGATAGTAACAAGGATTTCAGGTCAAGACCAACAACCTCTAAACATAGTTAACATGACTCAACTTGTGAAAGATACGAACATGACATCACATGACACAAAGGTTACAATGCTTCCAGATTTTAAGTAAATGATCACATCACAAATACAAACATAATGTTGACTTAGGAGAAGTGTCATCACAATGTCGCATGGGATATCTTGGCAAGTCTTCCTAGGTCCCGGCCCCCATCTCGGGATATCCTAGTAACCTCTAACGACTCCCGGCCCCACATGTAGACCAATGCAGAATCAATTATCTTTCGAAGGGACAAGATAACGATCTTGCCATTCCAGACCTTCTCGTCTCATCCCAAGTCTATACGAGCACTTGCGTCCATAAGCGAGGAAAAATTAATCTTTTTAAATGATGGTACCACCTATGCTAATTAATTGGTTTAAGTTTTCACTGAATTAACCAACTTACATTGAGATCTCCTGGCACCCCTTTGTGTGTCGGCCCTCAATGCAAGCCACTTCTCTAAGACAACACGTGGAACTATGCCACCACCAAAGGGTACTCAAGTACGACCCAGGGATAATGAATCCCTAAACATGACATAAAGTCAACGTAGCCCGTTCATGATAACCGAGTACAACACGGGACACAATCAAGCACTACCCAAGGCAAACAAGGTCGACCGACATGACAGCAACCCCAAAAAACATAAAATAAAATCCTATCTAGAAGACTTACATAGTAATGACTAGACTTCCCCCACCCCAAGAATTTATGCCAATCATCAAAAGAAAGCACTACAAACAATTTTAAATAAAAGCTAAAATTAGGATTTCGTAAATCCAATTCACCCATTGACGTAGTGCACACAAATAATTTAACTCAACATAAACTTTGCACAAATTCAAGAGGCTCAAGTCACGTTGACAATCCACAATGGTTTAACTATTCATTTAGTTCTCCTTGACATCATCCATCTAATAATTTAAATCCATCTCTTTTTCTTTGATATACAAAATTTACCGTAAACAAATTTTTCATTTAAATATAACTATATGTATAAATATTAAATATCTATGTAATTATATATATATACTCAATATATATACAATTACATATATATTTATAAATACATATATAACTAATATTTAAATATAAAATAATTATTACTTAATGCACCCATTAAAATATAATATAAATATATTATAATATACATATTATATATATAATATATTAAAAATATATATTATATTTAATTATTAAAATAATAAAAATAATAAAGAAAATTTATATTTAGATATATTAAATATAATATATAACATATGATATATATTATATTTAATAAATATAATATAAAATTTTACTTACAAAAAAAACAAAAGGCAGAAAAAAGTGAGGGAGGCTAGGGCGCAGCTATGAGCTGCGCCCAGCTCAACCCTAGGCGACGCTGCCCATGGCAGCGCCCCCCTGGGGTGGGCTGGGCCAGCCACAGTGCCGCCCCCTCCCCAGTAATATAATTTAAATTTTTATTTATTTTTCTTTAAAACGTTGCATACAGATGGGACGGATAATAGAGGGTAAACCCCTGTCCCTGCTCTGTTCTGGGAGAAATCTCAGACAGAGACAAAAAAACTAAAAAAAAAATAAAACAAAATTTTAAAGAAAACCCAAAATAAAACAAATGCTCATTCTTAAAACAAAATGAATTATCATTGAAAACCCAGAATTTAACCCAGCTATATGAAGATTTCACATTTTTTTCCAAATTTAAATGAAGCTCTTCTCAAACACACAAAAATTTCACAAGAGGTTTTTCATTTGGATTCACCATGTGTTGTTCAAACAATTTCTATTGAAAGCTTGATAATACCAAGTTTGAATCTCTAAATTTTCACACTATCTTGAGAGTTTTGATTCAAGTTTAAATGAAATTTCTTGATGGATTTTCCCTTCCATTCACAGTTTTTAAATCTTCTATCAATTTAAATAGCTTCTAAACTATTTTCAAAATAAAGAGATTGCATAAAATTTAAAACAAGAACCTTGTGTTTTCTCCAACCTTGAAGTCTTTCAATGGAGGTTTGCCCTTTTCCTTCAAATTCAACTGCACTGGTTTTCCAATCTTCTCTTCCCAATTTTTCTTCAACAAAAAAAAAAAAAAAAACCCTTCCAAATTTTTGCTTCCTCCAAAATTCCAAAATTACCATAAGTTTGCTCCAAATTTTCCGAATTAAAATTCAAAAAATAAACCACCCATTACCTTATGCAATCCTTTCCAAATTTTGTCAAACCCCTAACTTTGAACTAACAAAAATTTATTGCTAATTTTATTTTCATTTTTGAAAATAAATAAAACAATTCTATTTCCTTTCAATTTGTGATGACATTCATTTAACAAAATTCTATTATGCTCAAAAAAAGATGATTGCATTTTCTTTCTCTTCCTCAAAGAGATTGAATTTCATCAATTTCATTTAAAATCCCTTTTTTATAATTTTATTTCAAAAAGGAATGCAAGGCATAATTCTAATTTTTGATTTGATTTCAATATTTACTAATGCTAGCACAATTGTTTTAATTTAATTTATCAATAAATAAATCTAATCCATGATTATATTATTTTATTGATTGAATTAAATTAACTAATTAATTGATAGTCACATGTTTATTTATTTTGACAAAGCAATTAAATAAAACAAACACCATTTCTTTTGCAAATTTAAATACGCAAGCAAGGAGGGAAGAGGCAACAAATAAATTAACTTATCCCCACTAACAACCTGATGACACACTATGGCTAGGGTGATGTCACGACACAGAAAACCTAGCTACTATCTCCCAATCATTTTCCGTTGGACAAGGGACATGCTCAGACCTGTGAAACCAGGTGGAGTCAATGTCCTGTACCTGCATCCTACACACAATACGAGTGGTGAACATGTATATATATATAAATATTAAAACACATTGTGAAGAGGAAATCGCGGTATCATAGGGCACTCGCATGTGAGTGATGTGAGTGATGTGATCCCATCTCCTTCACCAATACAATATCGCTAACTAACGCCTCTAATCATCAATGGTATAATCAAAGCATAAAGCATCAATAATTCACATACATGATAATTTAATCCATAACATGAAATAGTAATATCATCTAATTAAAGTACCATCACATCAAAACATAATAGTTACATCGTTTAACAATTAGTGGTCAAAAGTAACCAAGTTATAACCAACGTGCTAACAAAGCAAAACATACATAACGAACACTGTTCGGTCAAAAGAACAAAATGGAGGGGTGTTACAAGATTTAGTTAAAAACATTAAATTCAATGTCCAATTTGGCCAAAAAGAGTAAACCACTATTGTGGGGTCACCCTACAACAATATCATAGTTGATGCCTTTGATAGAGGTATGAGCTAGATTAGTAAATTTAATGTTATATTTGTTCTTTTATATGTCTACTAGTAAAATTTGAATGATATTCATTTGTATTTTACTTTATATATTGATTATTTCCATAGGGATTTGTAACTCTAGATCCTAAGCATGTCCCTATTATGAACAAAGAGAGGAAAAAAGTGATTCAGAGTGAGTATGAGTATGTGGTAAGTGATTATTTTGTTATATGTCATTTTATAATTCAATGTTTATATATTAATGTGTATAATTTTTATTGTATTGGGTGGGGCTCCAGGAAAGTTTCAAGAGGAGGTCAAGTGAGTGGATTTAATAGAAACCATCATCACACGAATCTCCATCCACTCAAAATTCAAAGGTGACTCATAATCTCTTTCCTTCCCCTAGAGGGAAGTGACTACATTAGGGTCTTTTTTTGTATTCCTATATTCAATTTTTGTACATATATTGTGTTATAGATATGTGACATTATACACCTATATTGCTTTGTTGTAAGCCTATATAGATTTCTTGTACATATATTGTACTTTGACTGACATATAACACTATATTCCTATGTGATTTTGGTTAATACAATTTTCTTACCAATGTTCTCAATATTTTATATAAATGATTAATTTAATAATTAAATAATTACACAAGAAAAATGGAGATATTTTGATTTGAGTAATTACATAAATTTCCAATTATTTTATTCTCTAATATTGTCCAATGAGTTTTATCATAGTTTAGGTCTTGGTTGGTTATTTTTTTCATAGTCTAGATAAAACCAAATTAGAAATGAAATCAAGAAGTTGGGACATCTTATAAGTATGATATATTTAACTAATGCAAGCATCGTAATTAATCATTCATTTTTCATTGTCTTATTTGGACACCCATAAAGTTCTATCTAGGTTCTCCTTTTGATTTTTTCTATTTGGATACCCATAAATTTGATAATCTCAAGAATTTACCACTATTGTAATCCACATAACAATCCATTGTTATA
Source organism: Sequoia sempervirens (assembly GCA_007258455.2). Classification (NCBI taxonomy): domain Eukaryota; kingdom Viridiplantae; phylum Streptophyta; class Pinopsida; order Cupressales; family Cupressaceae; genus Sequoia; species Sequoia sempervirens. Next base: position 1,221 of record VDFB02104178.1, on the reverse strand, counting down.
TTGGGATAGTTATAGTAGTTTAGCCAAAAACAATTGAGATAGATGGAGCACAAAACAATGCCTCCCCTAATGTTCACCCACCCACCACACCATTTTTGCACAATCAATTTAGCCCCATGAGATGAAGAATGTAAAATATGCCTCCTTGCAACTTTTTACTTAATGCAACTGATTATTTTGATAACATCTAAAAAATTATCGCCATCGTCAAGCAACTTGGAGATTTAAAAAATAGAGAGACATTATTTTAGAGGGACCCTAAGTTCACATGTAGGTTTATATAGAAAATTTGTAGGTGCCACAGATTCTGAGAAACAACTTGTCATAGTTCAATAGTTTTTCACAAATTGGGCTCTTAAGAGATTACACCAAAATAGTGTAGCTTGGAATGATCAAGATAGATGGCATGAAAAATGAGAATTTCCCTAGCATTCAATAGCCCACCAAATGTGTTGGATCTCTTTGTTCGGCTTGACAATGCACTAAACAAAAATTATGCTTTTCTGTAACTTTTTGTTGAACGCATTGATGATTTTTATGATATTTAAAAAGTTATCACCACAGTCAAATGGCTTGGATATTTAAAAAACTGGGAGAGGTTATTATGGAGGTACCCTACATGACCTTATATATTTAGACATAATGTTTCTAGGTTCCACATATTTTAAGAAATAACTCATCATGATTTGATAGTTTTTCACAATTAGGACTCTTAAGAGATTGTGTCAAAATAGTGTAGCTGAAAGAATGATCGAGATAATTGGGGTGAAAAATAGAACCTTTCCTAGTATTCACCTATCCACCCAAACATGTTGGTGCTATATGTTCAGCCCCATGATAGACGAAACAAAGATTATGCTTCCCTACAACTTTTCACTGAACGTAATTGATCTTTTTTGTAACTTTTGAAAAATTATTGCCATGGTCAAATGGCTTGGATACTTAATAAAATAAGAGAGGTTATTGTGGAGAAACCCTACATGACCTTATATATTTAGATAAAATATTTGTTGGTGCCAAAATTTTTGAAAAATATCCCATCATAATTTGATAGTTTTTCACACTTAGTGCTCTTAAGAGATTGTGTTGGAATAGTGTAGCATGGAACGATCAAGAAAATTGGGATGAAAAATAGGACCTTGAATAGATTTCACCTTCCCACTCAGACATGTTAGCACTATTTTTTCAACCCCATGATACACGAAACAAAAATTATACTTT
>VDFB02104177.1:0-39570 GCA_007258455.2 Sequoia sempervirens | reverse complement strand
TATTTTATTAATATTCATTTCTAAATTACATAATCTCATTTTATTTTATTAAAAGAGATATTATCATCTTAAATAAAATAAAATAAATGAAATATCCTCTCAAGAATATCCCGTGATGAAAAAAAAGGGAAACAAATTAGTTAAAAGGGAAATAAACTAAAAAAAGAATTCCAATCAAGATTTGTTTCTATTTTTCTATTTATCCCACATTGCTTCTGAATTTGCCTTCAATTCTACTTTTGCCTATAAAATGAGCCCTCTCATTCTCATTTGAAGAATCACGAATTTTTACATCAGACTTATGCTGCAAATTTGAATTTTATCATTTGAGATTACATTAGTTTGATTATATAAGCATCTTATTTTTAGAGCATATAGTTTAATATTGCATTTTAACTTAATCTTCATAGTAAATTAATTTGCAAAATAATTCATTTATGGCATTGTATGTAGATTAATTTTCATTTTGATAAATTAGTTTGGTTTATTGCATTTACATCCATTTTAGATTAGTTTTCATTGTTGCATTGCAAGAACAGGATTCATGGAGATTAGCATTCTTGCTTCTCCTCTTTGAATCTCTCATTCCGAAATTGTATTTGCAGGGGTAACAGGGTTAATCTGAGGGCCACAATATCAATCCCTGCTCTTCTCGGATAGAGAGCTGTGAATTGATTTGCAAGGACTCATTATTGAGTACCCTTGCATGCAAGGATTCACAGAAGTATAACATATTTTCAGTTATACAATGTACAGAGATTGGATGAGGTAGTGGCTAGAATGCAATCACTTGGAGCTACTATAGATGAAACAAGGATTGTAAAGAAGATTCTCAGAACTCTTCCTGATGCTTATAGTGAGAAGGTGAGTCTTATTGAGTAGGCAATAGATTATAAGACTTGTACTAAGGATCTGCTATTAGGATTTTTGACATCTTATGAGATGAGAAAGCCAAGTCTAAGAAATGGAGGCGAATCAGAGACTGCCTTTAAAGCTACAAAAGCTAAATATCCGAAAGAAGAGAACTTTGATGAAATAGAAACTAACTTTGTAAGAAGAATAAGGAAAGGCTCTGGTAAGTATGAAGGTAAGTTTCCCTTTAAATGCTTTATTATGGAGAAATAGGTCATTATGCTACAAAATGTTTGAAAAGAGCTAAAAGAAATAAACAAAGATATGAGAAAGAAAAGAAAGGAAAGAAGATTAATAGAGCTTACTATGTGAATGATAATAATAGTATTTCTAATGAAGATTCAAAATATGAAGATCCAGATGAAAATGAATGCTTGTTCTTGGAAATTAAGGATGAACCTACTTCTACTAATTCAAAAAAATAGGTAAAGGAAAGCCCTCTGGAGAAGGAGAAGGAGAAAAGTGAAGGTACGATTATCTCTGCCCTACATGCTAAACAAGAAAAGAATTTTCAGGTAGTTGATAGTGGTTGTTCACATCACATCACTGGTGATAAGAGTAATCTTTTTAAACTTGATAAATATGATGGGGGCTTGGTTATGTTTGGAGATGATATTGGTGCTTTAAATCTGTGGGATAGGTTCAGTAAGTTTTGATGGAAAACATCATACTGACGATGTTTACTATGTTAAGGGTTTAAGGAATATTTTTTTGAGCATTGGTCAAATGTGTAGAAAAGGATATGATCTTGTGTTTAAGGATGAGAAATGTGAGATCTGAAAAGGATCTGAAACATTGATTGCTACAGGAAAGAAATCTGAAGGGAATATCTATCAACTTAAGGGTGTTGATGGACGATGCTTTATGACTCAGATAAATGACAGTTGGTTATAGCATAGGAGAATGTGCCACATGAATTTTGATAACTCATAAAGGATTAGTGTTGTTCAATCCGTGAGAGATTTACCAAGAATTACAAAGCCTGTTAATGCTATTTGTAGGAATTATCAGTTTGGGAAGCAAGCAATAAATCATTACAGATCAAAGGAACAATCTACTACTGTACTACTAGATTTAGTTCATATAGATATTTGTGGTCCTATGAGAGTGCGAAGTCTAATTGGTGAAAGGTACTTTATGCTTTTAATTGATGATTATTCTTAGAGAGAAATCAGATGCATTAGATAGATTCAAGACATTCAAGGCTATGGTTGAAAATGAAGTGAATTTGAAGATAAAATGTCTAAGATCTGACAGAGGTGGAGAATTCACCTCCCATGAGTTCAATATGTTTTGTGAAGTGCATGGAATAAAGAGACAATTAAATCTGCTCTGAGAACTCCTCAAAAGAATGGAGTTGTTAAAAGGAAAAATAGAATAATTCAAGAGACTACTAGATCAATGATCACTGAAGCCCAATTACTAGAAGTTTACTAGAAAGAAGCTATTCATACTTCTATTTATGTGTTCAGTCAAGTTCAAGAAAGAGTAAAAATTATAAAGACTCCCTATGAGCTATGGCATAGAAGAATTCCTATAGTTAAATATTTCAAGGTATGCGAAAGCAAATTCTATATCAGAAGAGATGAGGAAACTTTGGGTAAGTTTGATGCAAGAAGTGATGAAGGCATATTTCTTGGATACTCTACTAAAATCAAGGCATACAAATGTTTCAATAAAAGACTAAGAAATATTGTGGAGAGCTTGAATGTGAAGGTTGGTGAGACAATGAAGAATTCTATTTATATTGATGGATATGTGTTTGGTGAACATAATTGTGCAAGAATAGAAGAAATTATGGAAGAACATGATATAGATGAGTAGAAGAAGCAAGATGAACAAGATGAAAGAGAAGGTTCTTCGGTGATGTCCCCTAGGAAATTGAAATATGTATAGAGGAGTCATTCAAAAAATCAAATTATTGGAGACAAGACAAAAGGCGTGTTAACCAAAAGAAAAGATGCTACTAAAGTAAATTTGTGTTTATTCTCTGAGATTGAGTTGAAGATAGTAAGTGAAGCCTATAAATATGAATGTTGGAAGGAAGCAATGAAAGAACTTATGCAGATTGAGAAAAATTAGAATGGGGAATTGGTCCCAAGACGGACAGATAAAAATATCATTGGATCAAAATGGGTATTCAGAAATAAGTTGAATGAGAATGGAGAAGTTGTCAGAAACAAAGTGAGGCTTGTGTGTAAAGATTACTCACAAGTAGAAGGAATAGATTTTTAGGAAACTTTTTCACTAGTAGCTAGAATGGAAGCTATAAGGATGTTCTTCGCATTGGATGCTCATAAAGATTTCAAAGTCTATCAGATGGATGTCAAGTCAACATTTCTGAATGGTGAGCTAGAAGAAGAAGTTTACATGGAACAACTGGAAGGATTTTAGTTAACAGATCAACCGGATATGGTGTGCAGATTGAAGAAAGATTTATATGGATTGAAGCAAGCTCCTAGAGATTGGTATGCAAGGTTAGACAAGTATTTGATTTAGCAAGGATTTAACAAATCCTTACCAAACAATAATTTGTATTTTAAGATTGAAAATGACAAAATCTTGACTGTATTTGTATATGTTGATGACATTATCTTTGGAGGAAATGAAAATATGTGCAAGATGTTTGCGGAAGAGATGCAAAAAGAATTTGAAATGTCTATGTTTGGGGAGATGAATTTCTTTCTTGGGCTATAGATAAATCAAACAGAGAAAGGAATTTTCATTTCATAGTCTAAGTATGTGAGAGATATTGAAGAAGTTCGAGATGGATGGTTCCAAACCGGTATGTACTCCTATGTTGATTGGTTGCAAATTGGATAAAGATGATGATTCACCTAAGATGGATCAAAGCAAATATAGATCTATGATTGGTGGAAATTATTGTATTTGACTGTTACTAGACCGGATATTATGCATGCAGTTTGTCTTGTGGCTAGATTTCAAGAAGATCCGAAGGAAACATATGTTACTTTAGTTAAAAGAATATTCAGATATTTGAATGGCACTCCAGGTTATGGATTGTGGTATCCTAAAGATACTAACTTTGCACTTAGTGCCTATACAGATGCAAATTGGGCTAGATGTGTAGATGACAGAAAGAGTACAAGTGGTGATGCATTCTTTCTTGGATGTAGATTGGTGGCATGGTTGAGTAAGAAGCAAGATTCAATCTCTTTGTTTACTACTGAAGGGCGATCCCACAATACTAGTTTACAATTTTTGGACAAACTAGACATTGAACTAAAAAAAAATTAACTAAATCTTCACTTTTGGGCACCTATAGTGGCTAAACTATGAGGAATTTGAAGATGATGCAAACTAGTGATTTGTGACATTTTTTCTATAGATTCTAAATATATTTTTTCCAAAAAATTTGGAATCAAATTGTACTTCTTTTTCCATCTCCTTTGAAAACAAGTTTTTAACAATAAACACCATTTTTAAAGAGTGACGTTACTGGCTAACACAAAACATTTTTCTATGAAGGAAAAAATTCTAATTTTTTAGAATTTAGATTCATAACTACGACATCTAGTGCATGGAATTGGTTTCATAGCAATTCATTGAATATTTTTTTCTTAATTAATTTTCAAATTCAAACAAGTTATAATTTAGACTTGATTTACTGGCTAAAATATAATTTTTTTTGTATGAATCGAAATTCAATTTTACTTTTTTTGTTGGATCAAAGACATCAATATCTATTGCATAGATATTTTTCAGATTTTTTTTTATAATATGCTATTTTTCCACATGTGAAGAATACAAAACTTGATTTTCAATGAAAAACCTATATTCACAAGAAATGAAAAATAAATATAATAATCAAATTAAATTTATTTAAAATTATACTTTTTGGGAAGATTATAATAAGGACTACATACTTACAAAAAATAAATTTTAAATGAATTCATTTGATCCCCCAAAAGGTAAATCAAAAGTGGTTTTTATCAACATTTTGATAGGTGTAAAGGAAACTCTGATGTAGGTATGGTTTAAAACTAGCGGGGTTCTATCCAAGGGGGTTTGATCCAAGGTGGTTTGATCAAACCCACTTCAATTAGAGTCCTTTAAATGGAACTTTTTAAGGCTTAAATCATTATATTTTCTAAAAATATGTGAGTTCAGCAAAAATCAAGATCTTCCAGAAAGTGTAAACCACTATTGTGGGATCACCCTGAAGCTAAGTATATTTTTGCTACATATTGTTGTACAAAAGTTCTATGGATGAAATAGACATTGAAAGATATCACAATGGTATAAAATGATGATATCTCTATCTCCTATGATAATACAAGTGCAATCAACATTTCAAAGAATCCTGTGATGCACTCAAGGACAAAGCATATATCTATTAAATATCATTTCTTGAGAGAGAAGGTCATGGAGAATGAAGTCAAGCTTGAGTATGTTCTAACAAAGGAGCATCTACTTCTGATATATTTACAAATTTTCTTTCTAATGATACTTTTGAGTATCTCTAGGAGAAGTTATGGGTTATTGCCCCTCCTTTCATAAACTAAGATGCATTTGGAGATGCATCAGTCTGGTGGATTCATGGTTCTATCTTTTTGGACTAATGTTTTGGTGGCTACCTCGCAGGGGGAGCAGGTAGTTTCAGGTGTTGTCATTGTGAGTATTATATTTTCATGTCAAAGGAAGATTCAATAAACATATCTTTTTCCTTTGCCATTGATTTCAAAGGGGGAGAGAAAGCATGTGAAAAGGAGAGAACGCTAACGAGAGAAAGCAGGTAATGAGGAAGATGATCTTATGAGGGGGAGAAGGGTATGTGCAGGATCATCATGGAAAAAATAGGCCCTTAAGTGGCGATAAAATTTAGAAAAATCAAAGTTAGGCAACTTGACATAAAAATTTGAATAAGTTATGTATATTATTTAAAAAATATGTAAGAATAGAATCTGTAGCAAATTGAATGTAGTTTCTAAACTACTACTTTTTTTTAAATCTATTTGGTGAAACTTTGAAATTTCAATGCAATAGTACTTAAATTTAGGAAAAAAATAAGTAGGTGTCTGTCTGACCACCCTAACCATAATAAAATGATAATTTTTTTTTTTAAGATTTTATGTATAAGTAGAGGAGTCGTGTAGATGTGATGTATATATTTTTTTTATTTTTTTCCAAGTAAATAATTAATTATGATTTTTTATTACAACTTTTAAAAATAAAACTCATGCTCGACCACATAGCGGTCAAAACTTCATGAAATTCAATTTTTTTGTTAACCCTATTGTATGCAAAGCATAGGAATTTGTATATGTTGGACTCAAAATGTGATACCATTTGAAGCAATAGATGTTTCAGAATTAGCCTATCAATTGGGACTTTAATTAGTAATTCAAATAGAAAATGAATAATAATTATTTATTAAATTCAAAGTAAAGCATAATTTATATTGGTGGAAATTTGAGAATGTCCTTTAAAAACTCTTTTCGTTTCATCAATTTTGGGTAAAAAAAAAGTCGTTAGCCACATACCCATCATATCGCCACTTTTTTGCCCATCATGATCCTACACATACCCAGAAACAAAAAGAAAAAATTTTGAGAAGTATATTCATAACTGGTATGGTTTCTTTGATGGTTTTTCATATCATGTGTTGCCATCAATGACAAAGGGGGAGATTGTTGCAAGAATGAAGAAAGGAATGAAGGTGTTGTCGTTGATGTCAACTGGCCAACTGGTTATCTACTAGTTGTTGGTTGTCTATGTTGAGGATATTGAGAAAATTGTATTAAAGAAAGTTTGCAAGTATTCAGTTGTTGCTCTAGGTAATAATCTAGTATTTGACCCTATGTTCGTGCGGTTCAGATATGTTGGACATGGTTGTTGAAGGTTTCTATATCCATTTTTTTGGCTATTGGTTCATTGTGAAGTTCAAGTTGTGTTCACCAATGCGAACTATTTTTTTCCATGTTCTGGTTGAGGTCCAGGAGAAAAGTTGTTGGTCCAGATTTCTCCTTTTTCTAGAGTTGTGTTTCCCTGATTGCATTGAAGATATTTTTGGTTTTTGGAAGTTTCAAGCTTAATTGTTCTATGTGTTTTACACTGGTTTGGCCGACCTTTTGTTAAGCATTATCTTCAAATTTGATGAAGTGTGTTGGATCTATTTTGGGTCCCGATGAATTGTGTGTTTAGGTTGCCCTCATTCTAATTCCACCCTAGGATGTTTTGGCACCGACCTAATTTGAATTTGAAGTTGGATGACCAACTTTGGATCTTTTTCAAGGTTAGAAATAGTATAAATACAAGATGAGCTAGTAATGAAAAACATACAAGAGAAAAGAAGGAAGATAAGTGAAAGAGTAGACGTGGCATTGATGCTATTCAGAAAGTTTGTGTGAGTTGTGTTTGGAAGATCAATGTGAAGCTTAATGTTGAGTTTCTAGATGCAGTGAGTAGAAGGAGAACTCTATCATTCATGCAAGTTGATCAAGTGATTGTGGTGGAATCCTTTGTTTCTTTTGGATTATAGTCTCTTTATAACAAGTTTTTTTTGTCTTCTTTGTATCTCTGTGGCATTGATCCCTTCGGGTTGTAGCCCTATTGGACAATGAGTCCTTATTTTAGGCAGTGAGCCTTTTGTAATTGATTTTAATATTCTCTATAGTGTGAGTTAATCTTCACTATGGTTTTTCCCTTATTGGGTTTTCCATGTAAATCTGGTGTTATTGTGTTTATGTGTTGGATTTGAATTTTTGCATTGGCATTTGATGATTAATCATTTAAGCAACTTTAAGTATTAGTTCCAGTGATTGAATTAAAGGTTAAAATCTATGACAAATGATTCACCCCCTCTCAATTGTCCTATTCAACAATATAATGTTTCTATAAAATTGATTTTAATTTAATGTGAAATATATATTTAATTTTTATATTATTTTTTTATAAATTTATGTCAATTTTGTATAAAGTTTATTGCAATTTTTATTAAATTTTAGATTATTTTTATATTAAATTTAAATTAATTCAAAACTAATTTTGTATCAATCTATGTATTAAATTATAACTTAATTTTATAATTTTTAATCAAAGTAAAACTATACATCTATTCTCTTTCATAGATTTTTAATAAATATTATACCTTAGATACATATTCTTTTTTTTTTTTAAATTAGTAACATGAGACTTTTTAGCTTGGTCTAAGCTAGGTTACACCACAAATGAGGGACTCCGTCTGCAACATGAATGCACTACTTTAATGTGAATAGTCTAAAACCCATGAGCATTGTAGCCCTATAAGGGCACAAATGATGCAAGCACACCAACCTAGTGAGGGTTTGGAGAATGAAGATTTGGACATGAATTCCAAAAAATTCAATGCAAAGGTTCAAACTTGTGAGCACATTTAATTAATGAGGGAACAATACCCAAAATCATAGTGGCCTACTAGAGGTTTGACCCTTGGTGACTACAATAAAAATGTCACAATTTAACCATCACACTATGCCATGAATGGCACTTTATATATGTTTTTAATAAACCATAATAGATTATTAATTATTTTTTCCCATAATACAAAATTCCCCAAGTTATCATTATAAATCAAAAAAATACTTAATGGTTGCAATTGACAAATTCGTGAGAAGAAGAATTGTTTGTATAAACAACTATCAAATATCTCCCTCCATTCTATTTAGCTAAATTGGTGAAAAATAGAAAAACATAAAATAATTTTTTTTTATGGTTCTTATATAGTTTAATGGATTTGACCCAACATGGTTTGACAAAACTACCTTTGAGTTAACCACTTTGGTGCATTATAGTTATGTCACATAATACATTGGGCCTACTATATATTTAATTCAACCTATCAAAGAAAAGTGAATTTCTAAAAATGATGACACAAATTCATGCTTCCCTCATAAGGAATTAATGCAAAGGTATCATACCAAACCCCCAACAAAATTTGTTTTCCTCGCAATATTTCAAAAATTAAATATCTATCATTTGATTTTATTTGGAGTTGTTTAAAACCTAGATAGAACTACATTTATGGCCAACCATGGAGTAAGTATGGAGGTTGGTGAGTTAAAATTAGGATCAACCATATCCTTCAATAAATACAATTTATTGTTGGCACCCATACGGATTAGATAGTATATTTATTATGATTAATGGTGAATTGACATACTTTTGGCATTTGTAGTGTGTCCATTTAGTGCTAAAATGGGAGGTAGGGAATATTTTGGCCAAAGTTTGAGAAAAGAGTGGTGTGTGTGCTAGAAGAAAAAAAGAGAGAAGAAAGGTAGTATATGGAATAATACAATAATAGAGAGGAGAATTTTTGAAAAAGTTAGAGAGAAGGGGAACAAGGAGCTTGGGTAAGAAACAGTAGATATTTGAAATTGACACATCATCATTTTAGCTAATTATACAACTATTTCCTTCATAATTGATTGAAAAAATCCTTATTTATTCAACTAATTATTCAAGTTTTATTCACTTATTAATTAAATAATATTTTATTAATAAATTAATAAATTTATTCATTTACTATTCATCATTATTCACCGATCTTGTTTTTAGCCTAAAATTAGTTAATCATCCTTCTCTAATGACCACCTTAGGTAAATAAATTTAAATATTTATTTACCTAATTTTCCCATCCCCTTTCCAAAAGTTAAATAAATATACCTATTTATTTATTTTCCTTTCCATCATCATTTCACTAGTGGGCTAAAATGAATTAACCCACTAATCATTGACTTGCACACACTAACCTTGGTAAACTTCCCTCAAATAATATGCATCCTCACATGTGTTATAGCCTTTATACACAAACAATGGAAGTTTTATACATGTGATATGAACTTTGGACATGTCACATGGGTCAAAGAGCATGTCCATCCCCCTAGGGTACTCCAAAGTACCCCTTTTCCATCTTATCCCTCCACTTTCTCCATAGAGATCCTCAACCATAGATTCTCATTAAGTCTTGAGCTCTTCCCCATCCACTATCCAAGTGAGGACACTTGTCCTCCTCTCATCCCTCCATGGGTCTCAAGTAATTTGAACTCTTTATCTCTACTTTTAATCTTAGCCATCCAATAGTTAAGACAAAAAATTATAAATTGGTTGAGCAACCCAAGCCATTTTCAAGACTTCATGAAATATATTGTTATGTTGTTGGTAAGAAGCAAGTTATTTGGAGTGTGGGCCACCACAAGAAGGGAGTGTTTTTCCATCTAGTCTAGTTCTACATAATTAAGGATCTAGGCTATCTATAGGGAAACAAATTAGGGGAAAGACAAATCCCCATTTTGTTTGTATCTTACTATGACTATCATATAGTTACATTTTTATAAGTCCCATCAATATAATGAAGAAATATTTATATATATATATATATATATATATTACTGAATGTTGTGTTTATGTGGTAAATCTCCACTTGTGAATGATATGTTTATATAGACATAATGTGTGGGTTGTATTTTTTATTGGGAAGTGTATACATGTGTGTGCATGTGTGTTATTGGTTCTTGGAGCTATGTAACGTAGCTAGATTCACCTACAACAACTTTGATGTTATGTGTAGGCCTAGAAAAATCAGTTTGAGTGGCTATAGAGAACTTGAAGCGCTAGGAGGTGGAGATCATGTTATTTGTCATCTTCCACACTAGAATATAACACTTCTAGACTAGCCAATGAATAAAGGAAAATATCATCAAAATGAGTACAAAATGAAGGGGAAAAGTATAAAATTTACAATTTCTATCATTATATTTCAACTATTTGATATTAGTCAAAACACAACTTCTTTGAAAAATACAACTAATCTTTGTCGGTCTCATATTTTTAAGTTGTGTAGTTCAAAACATTTTCCTACCTTGATAAGTCTTTCTTTGATTTGATTTTTGTTAGGTAGTGTAGCATTATCACAATATATAAAAAAGCATACTGTAAACAATATCTATGGTGACTTGATTGGAAGAAGAATGTACTACCATAATTATATCCACAAATTTGTGATAGAAAAAGATGAGCTTTCAACTTCAAAAATGTAACGATTTCATCATCCTTCAATCATTCCAAAAAATATTAAAAAAAAAAAGACAACAATATATATACTTATCATAAAACAATATAATTTTTTCCCAAAATTATTCTTACCAACAAAAAAAAATCTGCATAACTAAAAATGTGAAAAACATCATTTTCTCAATATTTGACCATCTTCTCTTCTCATTATCATCCTGATTTTTGTCCACCTTCTCTCCTCATTATTACATGATACTTGTCCACCCCCTCTTCTCTTGCTCGTGGTCCATGGATCACATGTAATCTTTGTCTCCCATTTCTATTATCATTATTAGATGCCCTCCTTCTGTCATGTAAATCGATATTTCTCAGGTAAAATATGGATTGTGATTGTCAAATCCACCATTTTCTTCTCACAGGTCTGACGTCCATTTGTCAAGTGAATGTGGATTCTTAGCAAAGCAAATCTGCAGCTGACAGTCAAACCACAAACTTTGTTGTGTTCTCCCTTTGTGGATTACGACTAAAGATGATTGATTTGTGTGTTGTAGAGAGAAGCCAACATAGTACGACGAAGGATGAATGATTTCTTTGTTGTGGGCTTAACACACTATGACTAAACCAGGAGAAGATAGTATTCTTGTGGTTATCAAGAAACACATTGCTTTCTTAAGCTCCACCTGTCACCAGAGTAATATCTAGAGTACACGTGAGAAGTCGGTGATGTTTTGACATATCACAAGTCACTGCAGTCATTTAGGGTTGTCTCTGTCAAAATCTTTTCTCCCACCATCTCTGGTCATAGGGGATGGCGTAGAAGAAACTTCAGTACTGAGTAATGATAAAAGTATTGGTTGCATACCCATTTTATAAAAGATCTTTAGTTTTATTATAGAATCAAATAGTAACCAATATTAACCATATTTAGTGTGTTTTTATGATCTTTCATGTATATTGTTGAAGAGGAGACATCACAATTCATTTATCGGCATCTACAATCTTCATTATTAAGAATATATTGTTGAAGAGGAGACATCACAACTCAATTATCAGCTTCTACAATCTTCGTTATTAAGAATATATTGTTGATGAAGAGACGTCACAACTCAATCTATTGATCATAGAATATATTAAAATATCTCTTTTTGGTGGTTTGTGTTTTTTGTTGAATTTTTGTCAATGTAATTTTTGTTGTGTCTATGTCTATGCAAATTCCACTTCTCATAGACCTATATTTGGCTGGCCCTTTCATATTTTGAAATAGATGTGGTCCTTTATATTCATTACTTTATCAAAAATTCATTCTTTTGTGAAATTTAAATCTAGTTATCATTTCATTTTGTTTACTACATTTATTAGTACACATAAATCATTGTTCTTTGGATATCAACATAGATAATTAGCGGATCAAACTTAATATTATAAAATCCATAATTCAAACCAGAAAATTCAATAATGATAAAAAGTATAGGTTGCATACCCAATTTATAAAACATCTTTAGTTCTATTAAATAAATCAAATAATAATTATATTTAGTGTGTTTTTATTAGCTTTTACAAATATATTGTTGAAGAGGAGACATCAGAATTCAACTATCAGCTTTCACAATCTTCGTTATTAAGAATATATTGTTGAAGAAGAGACATCACAACTCAATCTATTGATCATAGAATATATTAAAATATCTCTTTTTGATGGTTTGTGTTCTTTGTTAGGTTTTTGTCAATGTATTTTTTATTGTGTTTATATCTATGCAGATTCCACTTTTCATAGAACTGGATATTTTGCTGGTCATTTCATTTCTTGAAATAGATTGGGTCCCTTATATTCATTATTTTATCAAAAATATATTATTTTGTCAAATTTAAATCTAATTATGATTTCATTTTGTTTACTACATTTATTGGTACACATAATTCACAATTCTTAAGATATCAACATATAGGTAATTAGTAGATCAAACTTAATATGATAAAATCCATAATTCAAACCAGCAAATTAAATAATGATAAAAAGTATAAGTTGCATACCCAATTTATAGAAGATATTTAGTTTTATTAAAGAAATCAAATAGTAATCATATTTAGTGTGTTTTTATCAGCTTTTAGAATCTTCATTATTAAGAATATATTGTTGAAGAAGAGACATCACAACTCAATCTATTGATCATAAGATATATTAAAATATCTCTTTTGGGTGGTTTGTGTTCTTTGTTGGGTTTCTATCAGTGTGGTTTTTGTTGTGTTTATAACTACACAGATCCCACTTTTCATAGAACCATTTATAACTACACAGATCCCACTTTTCATAGAACCATACTTTAATGGTCCTTTCATGTTTTGAAATAGATGAGGTCTCTTATATTCATTACTTTATTAAAAAAATATTTTTTGTCAAATTCAAATCTAATTATGATTTCATTTTGTTTACTACATTTATTAGTACACATAATTCACAATTCTTAGAATATCAACATAGATAATTAGAAGATCAAACTTAATATGATAAAATTCATAATTCAAACCAACAAATCAAATAATGATAAAAAGTATAGGTTGCATACCCAAATTATAAAATATATTTAGTTTTATTAAAAAAATCAAATAATAATCATATTTAGTGTGTTTTTATCAACTTTTAGAATCTTCATTATTAAGAATATATTGTTGAAGAGGAGACATCACAACTCAATCTATTGATCATAAAATATATAAAAATATCTCTTTTTGGCAGTTTGTGTTCTTTGTTGGGTTTTTGCCAATGCAGTTTTTGTTGTGTTTATGTCCCTGTAGATTTCACTTCTCATAGAATCATATTTTTTTTGGTTCTTTCATGTTTTGAAATAGGTGGGTTCCATTATAACCTTTCCTTACTTTATCAAAAATATATTTTTTGATCAAATTTAAATCAAATTATGATTTCATTAAGATTTCATTTTGTTTAAGTTACATTTATTAGTACACATAAATCATAATTGTTAGGATATCAACATAGGTAATTAATAGATCAAACTTAATATAATAAAATCTATAATTCAAACTAGCAAATTAAATAATTTTACTTTATATAATTGGTTTGAAAATATAATTACTTACTATTCTTAACAACTTGATGTTGATGTGTGTGTGTGTGTATATAAAGACATCATCATTAAAATAAGTGTACAAAATAAGATCACTAGCACTAAAATATCTCTACTTACTAGTCATTCAAGAATTTAATCAAAAGGCTCAAAATAATAAAAAATTATCAACTCCATGAATTGAGAACACATGGTGTCTTTTCTCAAAAAAGGAGATAAGGTTAGTAGGTTTTGAAATAGCTTAAAAAAAAATATTGTCAAAGCCATAGGGGAGGTAGTTGTCGCATTAATTAGGTATTTCATATTAGAAGATAGGCATTCACACATGTATTCATGTTATTTCCCCATGTTAAGCCATTTATGTCATAAAGTGAAGACGAGATTTTCATTTTTTCTTTTAAGTTATGTGGAAATTTTTGTCAGTAATGTTTTTTTAAGAAAAGATGAATTGCCTTTTGATGTAGCTAAATTTTCACAACATAAAATCCATTCACATTATTGAAAAAAAAACAAATCAATTACTAGGCCATTATTTTTCCAATCTCCATTATGCCTTCTCCAACAAAAAAATTCCCTCCCAAAATCTACCTAATTTTAGTGATTTTACATACTTACTCGTTTGGGTACAAAACTTTCCATTTTTTTATTCTAACTAAAGTTGGACTAATTTTCAACTAGAAATTTCTAAAAGCGTGTATAAGTTTGAAAATAACTAAAAAATCCCATTTCAAAAAAAATCAAAAATCATTAAAACCTCAATTTGAGGCTTTAGTTGTCGGTATTGGCATGGTGTGATGGTTTATAGGTGGCATTGTTGTTCTTCTCACCAAGGTTCAAACCTCGTTGGGGTGGTATTGTTGAATGGTTGTATTCTGGTTCATAGCTCCAGTCAAAAGCGTTTACCCCTTGAATAAATAAAAAATTGAGGCTTTAGACCATTGAAAATGGCCCTAAAAAAGTGTCAAGAACTTCTCCAATTGACCAAATTCTATTGGAGTTGGTTGGACTCAAATATTTGAGATTCTCTGAACCACACAAAATTTCATCTCAAATAGAGTCTCGAGTTAAAAAATTTGACCTCTGAAAGTACTAGCTGTTGGAAGTGGATTCACTCTGAGGGGGGGGTGAATCAAAGTGATATAATTTTTAATTTTTGACTCTAAAAGCACAATGGAACTTTTTACTAATTTAAACTCAATGTGGCAGACTTGTTTATGCAAGTGTACATTAACACTTAAAATCAGATTGACATGAAACTTGATTAACATTTACAACTCATGTTAAAAACATCATATGATATTGTTCAATTAGAGTGTGAACAATCTTGTATGTGCTTTTGAAACAGAACAACTTTACCCAATGCACTTTTAATTTGCTTAACAGAAGGAATTTAACTTTGCATGACAAACTTTTGAAATAAGAAACTTTTGAGCACACTAAAAGTATCAGAGCATTGACTGAATGCGCACATTAACATGAAACAGAATGAGAGACAAATAAAATCACATAACACAAATATTTCCTAAGTGGAAAAACCCTTTTGGGGTATAAAAAACCACTCGCTAAAATTTCCTTTTAATTAATCAAAGAGCACCAACTCAGTAACAATGTGGAGCACCAACTCCCATAATCTTTCTGAAGCACCAACTTCATCAAGCATTCAAGTTATTGCAACCCATCAAAACCTTATAACTGCAATCATCCTTTGTAGTCATAAAATTACAATAGGATACAAAATTATTTTGCAATAATGCTCAACTCAAAAAAAAAAAAAATATGTGTAATACAATCAAAGATGAAAACAATATGAGCCCACTTTTCTCTTTTTACAGAATGATTTCACAATAAGCAATACTCTGTCCCAACTATTTCCTCTCTTCACATCACCTTTTTATGTGTTTTTGCAGAGATACATATATACAATGTTTGTGAAACAGTTATACATCTTTGTCAAGAAAACCTGTATTCAATAACCAGAGTTTATGAACTGGTAAGAAACATAATATTTGATCATGATGCCAATCAAGGATTTTTAAGAAAAAATCAATGATATGAAGATGAAATGCCACTGTGAGATGAAACCTTTGAGTTTACACTCGGGTTCAAGGTAGTTTTAGTTTAGTTAAGAAATTTATTTGAAACTAAAAACAAAGTTTTATTTTCCTCTTTTACTTCTCATTTACCAGATTTACTTTTGAAAGATCAAAATAATGCATAGATATTACCTCTGTCATGGTGGATTTAACCTGCAAACAAAATCCCTGAAGTTCTTCATGAAAACTGCCCAAACTACTGCTTCCAGCTCAAGCGAAAACCACCAACTATCTTGCCATCCATCAAAGACCAACATAACTAAAAATGAAGTCAAAATACCACAGCAACCTTGCTCAATATGCAACTGAAATTCCAGCATGGCAGCGCTAGGGTTCAGTTATTTTTGTTTACCCTATTTCTCCCTTCATCGAAACTCCAAAACAAAATGAATGAAATTTGAAATCCAAAAAATCATTTTGAAATCCATGTCACCGACACAGTGAAACATTAAATGAGTTCCAAATCATAAACCACCCATGTTGTCCAAGTCAACACAGCCAACATTCTCATTAAACAATAATACTATCACTGCCAAGTAAGCAAACCAAGTATAATACATATGTCGACAACCCAAGTCTCCAAAAAAAATGTATTAACTATTGTGCAATGAGTAAACCCAAAACATGACCGTCCTTCAAAGACATGCCACCTTTCCAATCACTTTATAAGTGATAATCATAATGTATATTGTCAGCCTTTAAGTGCTAAAGAACTTTAAAAACAAATAGAAATATCTTAATGCCGACCAACTTATATCACAAGTAAACATATGCGAAGATATAAATGAATATGAAATGTGAATCCATATAACATGTGAAGGCCCAAGAATGTCGAAATACTTTTTATAAGAAATGGTATGAAAATACTAAGCAATACCATTGCTTATGAAGCTATAGGAGCCAACTCAAGGATACAAGACTAACTGTGTAACAATACAAACATCTCCACCTCATGTATAATGCAATAACCCTTGTGAAGTATATGTATAGCATGTTAACATATGCACCAAACTAATCAAAGAATTGTGAGAAAGCCATGAAGATCACCAATAGAATTGCCATGAAGACATAATGAATCTTGTCAATAATTCCATGATCAAACTAATAATGAACAACTGAAACAATATACCTGTTGTACAATAAAGAAGTGCTAATCTGTCAAAATGAATTCAACTGTTCCATGGTATCACTTGAAAACTAATACCACCTGAATAACTTTTATCTGCACATAAATCTGAACATGATCAGTACCGCAATATGTGATGAACAAATGCACCCAAATGCATCAACCCAAAGCATGATCACCAAAATATAGAATATGCCAAACTGAACACAAAGAGCACCAAGTATCATTAGTCATCAATCACCAATCAGTTTTGTCATCAAGGACAATATACCACAAAGAGAAAGCCAACACTAGCATCACCTTTGCATCAAGGTTTGATCCATTGTCTCAATATATTTGAATTAGTCAAAACCCCCACTCATTACTATTTCCTAATATTGTTAACCCCACAAGGGTCCCCCTAAAGCTATGAAATGTTTCCTCTACCCTACCTTTTCTACTACCTTGATTTGTGATTCCATGATTACTACCTTGATTTCAAAGTCAAACTAATTACAATTTAGATATGATTTACTTGCTAACACGTACATAATTTTTTTTGTATGTATCAAAATTCAAAAAAAAATTGTTGGATCAGGGACATCAATATCTAGTGCACTGATATTTTTCAAAAAAAAATTGATAATCTGCTATTTTTCCACATGTGCAGAACAAAGAGCTTGATTTTCAATGAAAAGCCTATGTTTAATCAAACTAAAAAAAACATAATAAAACCAAAACATATTAAAATTATATTTGATGGATAGCTCGTTTTGAGGACTACCATCATCTAGTTGTGTCTATGAAGTCTCCTCCATTTTCATCCTCAATTTGAGCTTCGAAAGGAAATTTTTTGCAAAGATTTGGTAGAAGAGGGGGAGAAGGGGGACATAGTGGGGTTCACTCGAACCCCCCTTCGATCGAACCCCCCTTGACCCTTCGAGTGAAGGGAGGTTTTCTCAAAGGGGGGTTTGAGTGAACCCCCCTTTTTTCAAAATTTACCTTTGTTTCCATTTTGGACAATGTACAAAAAGTGGGTCCCATCATTAAAGAGGGTTCGCTCAAAGGGGGCTTCGAGTGAGCTCCTTCTAGCTTCTAGAGCAAACCCCCCAAGCATGCGAACTCTCCAAAATTCAAAATTTTCTTCATGGGGGCATTTTTGTAATTTTCCTTCCTCAATAGAATTGTAAACCAGTTTTGTGGGATCACCCTTCATCAAATCTCTCAACATAGCCAACAAGGATCCCATGCCAAGAAAAATGAATGTCATCATGCCAATTCATAGAGATTCCAAAAAGAAAAGACCAAATAGCAATAGAATATTGATAATCAAAAAATAAATTTTCAAATGTTTTAGGCATAGAACAACATTCACAAGTTCTAGTAAGTAATCCATAATTATGCAAAACTTAACCAAGAACAAGCTTTTTCAAAATCAACAACCAACAAAAATAGGTTTTTTTTTGGTTCAACATTATTGTGTCAAAGATGTGCAAATATTTTGGTGTTTTTAACAATAGGCCAATTCAAGTGCTAAGAGGAGTTCAACCACTCATAAACCTCTCCTAAGACAACAAGCATAAGGTATTTATTCTTAATAGAGACTAAAAACAACTTAGATCCATCTACCTATTTTATTCTATCCAAAGCATTTGAATCACACACTATGGATCCTGGAAACTAGTTCCCCAAACAATTACATATCATGGTATTTGCCTTTTTTCTAAGAACGAGGTATACCATACTTAGCACACAACTACTCTTAGGAACCCAAGCAGTCATCTATCAACAATTCCTAAAGAACACTAATCCTTGAGAATACTATTTTTTTGGTAGAACAACCCTGAGAAAGAGATAGTGGCTTCCCATTCAGGCCAGTATTGCACCATAAGGATCTATTGGGCACAAACCAAGAAGAGAAATAATTCAATGCTTCACCACCAGATAGTAGATGTTGAACTTGGGTCCAAGCTTTTCATAGGGAGGAAAAGATAGTACAACCAAAAACCCTAACCTCAAACTGACCAAAAATGATATCATTCACATTTAGATTCTACCACTTTTTAACCTCCTTTGGTTTGGACAATGTCAAATTGTGCCTCACTAGAACTTTCCAAAGTTCATCACCCTCCAAGGCCTTGAAAATCCATTTTAAAGTTCTAGAGCAATCCCTTGGATCCAGATATATTTTATGCCTAATCCACCCTATTTTTTAGGAAGAAAAAACCACTTCCAATTCACATTATGCCTCTTCTTGTACCCTTTCCATTAGACCATAAAAATTCTCTTAGAATATTTTGAAGCTTAATAAAATGGATATTAGCAAACGGTTTGGCTAAGGAGTAGTACACAGCATGAGAAGCTATGACCTTTTGCATAACATGATGTCTGACAACAAGAGAGAGAGAAGTTAGGTTTTCCACTCTTGACGCTTCATCTCAATTTTCTAAAAAATCCAATCCCACATGTTTTTAGGTGAGGGATAAATATAAAAAGGGACACCCAAGTATCTCACAATCTTATAGGGCTTAGACCGACCACATCCCTTGTTCACTAGTGTTGATAACAATGTTAGTCGCACACCAATAGTGCAAATAAATCCTCACAAACACACCACGAGAACCTATCTTTACTTGAAAGATTACACTAGGACAACCTAAATCTTAGGCTAACTTAACTTAATCCCAAGGCTCATTTATGTCAAGTCTTGACTGTACTAGGTTCACATTAGGGTTCGTTGTGATAATGTTCTTAATCACAAGGGATAAATGGTTTTTCAGTCTCGAGTTTTCAAAAGAATCATAAAGATAAGCAAATATGATCTTGGTCTGATCATTTAACAACTTCATGAACTTCAAATAACTTGCATTAATCCAAGTATATTTAGATTTAAGCATATAATAATATCATGGAATCAAAATATTTGTTGTAAAACTCCATGCATTCATCTCTTTTTTGAAATATTTTCTAAAATTTAAACATCTATTCTAAAATAAAGCAAAAAAAATTACTAAAAAAGTAAAATTTCTCCCAGGTATTATCCACACATGCCTCAAGAAATAACCAAACCAGAGAAAACCATTCCATATGTCACCAGATTGATTCACATCTATGCACAGAATGATGTAATATTTTAAAGAAAGGGGGGATTATTTGCCACCAGATAGTGCCAATATGCACCCTTAAACAACGCAGCACAAAGTCTTGTCTGATAGGAACAAACAATCAACTATATAAGATTTCATATCAAGAAATAGCTTTCAAATTGGCTTTGATATTGATTAACTTCTAATGAAACATAAAAGTTTTTAATCTGGAATGGAACAAAAAACAAGAAAAAGAACAAAACTTGAAAAAGTTTTGGTTCTCTGACATCCACAAATTCTGAATTTAAAATAAAAATAAAGCAGTAAGTGGCCTTTATAAGAACAAGGCCCCAAAAATTTTGAACTTAGGTCCATCAAAGAGAATCATAAAAAATAAAATTCAAATGTGGCACATGGCAAGTGACAGTTGTCATCAGAACATTCTATACAAAGTCAAAACTTTGACTTCTTCATCAGCAACAATCTTCCACTCCAAGCTCCAATTTGCAAGTACTCTACATACAACAAGATCATCGATATTCTTCACACTCCAGAATGAGCCACCTTCACCGAGACCGAGAATAAACCTGTAAACTTCACTTCAAAACCCTATTGTTGCACTAAACTTTCGACATCTGGTACGGTCAACTATCTTTCTTCATTAGCCTATAAGTTTGAAGACTCTTCTTAACCTTTCTTCTGCTAATACTCTCGGAAAGAAAACAATACTTGATGCATACATTATTTCGAAACTTCTTGAATCACTTTCCAACTATACTTAAGCCTACTATAATTTTTTGATATTTGGATGATATTTTCATTCCTCTACACTTTCTTTATTTCATATTTGACCATGGCATTTCTGCACTTTATAATCTCATCAATAACTTCCCGATTTAACGAATGAATAGGGTCCTTATTTACTCTTTCAAGCCACTCCTTGAAATTATTTATCTCCTTATCACCCTGCCCTAATGTTCGGGGATCACAACTCTGTTGTACCAACATTTCAATAAAATATCCATCTTTGTTAATCAATTTCTTACATCTTTCAATGACCTTTTCAAATCCTTCTACACATTGTATCAAAGTGTCACTCTCCCAATTCACTTGTTTCTTCCATTTTTCAAACATTGGAACCTCCTTTTTCGTGGTTATCTTCTAACTTACCAACTCTTGAACATTTTCCTAAATAAGAGCTTTTAAATTTTGTCTCTCTGCATCGGTTTTCTCTTGGAAAAACCTACATTCTCATAGTTTCTTAGAATTTTCACACCAATGATATGCCTCCTTATATTTCCCAACTACATCTGTGATTAACTCTTCTCCTTGCCTCACCAAGTACTCCATCCATTCTTCAAATACACTAGCTTATGGTGGAGCACTGCAATGGCATCCACCTACTCCTTGGACATAAGTACTATATTTTGAGGCAATTTAGTCTACGCTTGATCATATTGGGCTAATGACTTGATAGAACCTTCTAAGCAAGCAATCCATTCCTTTAGCTCTCTTTTCTTTTGTTTACTTTCCTATACCCTGGCGACAGTTGTTTCTAAATTCATTTTCATTTCTTCTAATTCCTATCCCTATGGTCAATGTATGACATTAATGGTGGTTACCCTATAATCCCTAGGTGTCATCTCATGCTTACTTTTATCTCCCACCAGAGTGGATATATGGAGTGTTCTCCCTCCATCTACATTCTTCTTGATAGCATGCCTTTTCTTTACTCTATGTCTAGGTTTAGGGGTTTCCACTTACTGCATTAAAATTCTAAGATCTAGAGGCACTAGCTCCACCTCCAATGGCAGAGCCATTTCCCTGACTAATAAGCTGGGTGCTTCTTCATTTTGTTCTACCCCTTCAACATTTTTTTTTCCTGATTATCTGCATGTTCAAGAACTCCTTTTGAACCATCATCATTTCCTGTCACACCTCTCAGAACTTGAACATTCTATGTGCTCGTCGACCTAGATTCCTAATTATCTTGATTAGTCATTGTCTCTTCCTTCTCTGGACCTCTATTCTCCTATCCAACCATGTGTTCAAAATCAGTCCTTGGGGCATCACTTTCATGTTGTCTTGAAATAGCAGGGTTTTCTTCATTTCTTATTTCACCACCCAAGGTTTGTAAAGGCTTTTCATTTTCACTCTCAACCCGATCTTCCCCTAATTTCTCAGAAACTTGCGGTTGCTCAACATCATTTTTACTACTTCCTCACAGAATTTGGTCATCAACTGCATCTTCAATAATAATATTTCCAATAGGATCCTGACTTGCAATATCATTTGTTCTTCTTTCATCAAGCTTCTCAAGATCTCCCACCCCTTAGGAAAGTGTTCCTTTTATGAAATATTCTTCTTCAATGTCTATAGGAATTGACCTCGTATCTGACACTTCTTCCACTACTGGCTACACCATGGGTTTCTCCTTAGATCATTTTTCTTCTACTTGTTTCAACATGGTCATCCACTTCTCCTACTATTCTCTAATTTTTTCTTCATTTAGCTCAAAACTCTCCTCTTGAATCATACGAGTCTTTCCCATCGATTGTTTCATTGCATCCATATTAACTAAAGGGGGAGAGGTGAATTAATTTGTAACCCTTTGAGATGTAGACCCTGTATGAGCATGAGTGTGTGTCTTCATTCTCACCTCTTCATCATTCATAGGTTGACCTTTCAGCTTTGTCATGGAAGAAAATTTCACCTTAGGCTTTACTGTTTCCTTGGCCTTACTGGCCATAGCTTCTTTACATTGGCTAGCTGGTGTCATTCAAATTTTCTAACTTGGAGCATCAGGAGTTCTCTCCTCAGCATATCCAACTGCCTTTTCTTTCTTAACTTTTCTCTTATTTTTAGCAGGCTCCTCATACCCGGCTCCTCATACCTAGATTCATCCTCTACTCTTTGTTTCTTCTTTATATTGAGCGGGTATGTGAGCTTTATCCTAGCTTGCCTTAATGCTTTCTTATAGTTATCAATTCAGTGTTGAGTGTATGTCAGCACTTGCTCTAAAATTTCTTCAATAGTTATTATTTCTTCCTTTTCATAGTCTGGGTCTGGGATAAGTTCATCATAAATCTTCTCTAAATTATAAATTGGATTCAACACCTCTCCATCATCTGTATCCAATTGCTTTGAAATATCATGGAGTCCTAGAATCCTTGTTGATTGTAATAATATCCTTTGATATGATTGATTCCTTACCTGGTGCTCATCATCACAATTAAACCAAAAATATTCTAAATCATACACATGAGCATACTTTCTGCCTATTTGCTTGGAAAGCTTTCCCTCTGGATCATAATTATTTCTTTGGAGTATAAATAACTCCAGATTATACATCTCCAATTCTTCTTCACACATATCAGCCTATTTAGCCACATTACATTTGTAATTCCCTATTGTGATAGGGAATTTGATAGAACATTTCTTGTGTTGTTGAGAAAAGAGCATGGGAAGGCTTCATCTATCTCACCAATTCCAATAATTGCATTTTGTTCATTGGATACCTGGGTAACATGAAAGGGTATCCTTTGAATCCTTCCACCCTAATGTAGGTGAAAGTGGTAAATTGAATGTACCAACCCCCAACCAACTGAATGACACTATGTGCTTCCAAGGACAACCTTTTGGCTTTGCCACCCTTTATTATTCTCACTAACTTCATAGAGAACACATAATTAACACTTTGGTAATCCTATAGGTATCTGTGGATGGTGATCTAGGTTAAATGAGCATATATCAAATTATTCCATGGTTCTCTGCCCAGGGTACGAATTCTGTTCAATCCTTGAATATTTTCCATTAAGGTGTAGGAATAAACAATATAGGAAGACATAGAAAACCATCAAGACTCTAGGAATGCCTTTATACTTTTATGCAGCTTGTCATTGATGAAACTTCCCCAATGAATTTGCATGGGGTCTTACATTATTTTTTCTATGAGTACTAACATCCATGGTTCAAACTTACTGGTGTCTCTTAGTCCAACAATCTTGCTTAATAAGGTTATGATGTCTTGAACGTCCTGGTTAAACATAGACCTTAGAATTGGCTTCATTTTCTTAGTAATCTTTTCCTTGCACCATTTTGCATTCATAGTTCTTCTATTATGTTCTTCTACACTTAGATATATTTTGGCCAAGGTTTTCATATCCAATGGATTCATTTGGTGAGATGTGAGGAGCTCGAATTTATATACAATTTGTTTTACACAAAGGTCTGTATAGAATCTCCCTTCTTTCTCAATAACCCTCTTGTTTGGGTCATACCAATTAATACATTCCATTACCAATGCAGGAGACTCCATTGCTAGCAAAAACCATCCTGCCAAATGTAACCCACTTGCTATAACATTCTTGAAACACTAAAAAGCATTTTCTTGTTGAAACTTGTAATGAATTCAGTATCACAAAACCATCCCAAATGTGTGTTTGTAATTGTCCCATCGTAAGGTGAAGCTTGTGAAGCAAAGTATTCAAATTCCTCATCTAGCATCCTTTTGGAAGTGCTCATATTTTCTTGGATTTCCTACATTATTAGCAAATGTGTTCCTTGTGTGCGAGTTAAGGTTAGATTTAACCATTCATTTTCAATAATTCATAAAACTTTAAGTCTTTAGTTAGGTTAAATTTACTTCAAAATAATCAACATTTTCATTACCAAATGAGGAAAATACCATTTATCCTGATATATGCATGCATAGAACAACTAACAAGATTTTAAGCCATTTGAAGCATACCTAGTTTTGTTGGTGATATGATTTTCTTTCAAAATGCGACCTCAAAACCCTTAGCAACCGTGTTCTTTGGCTTCTCGAGGTTTACCATTTTGTGAGCCACAATCTTGATTTTAATTTTGTAATGTACTTACAATTGAGTAGTATGGTGCAAGGTAGAGTGTTATGAAACCAAATTCATGCTCGAGGTGGTTCCAAGTACATGTGTTGTTTGCCACCTTCATTAATTACCTATTAAAATGCATTAATTTTCCTGAATAAAGGTGCAATCATGGCGGATTAGGGTTCAAATCATGAACCTTGTTTTTTGTACAAGGCCCACCATTAGAGAAGAAGACGGCGAAGAAGGCTTATGTGGCACACTTATGTGTCACTTTAATTCTTATGAGGAAAAAGTGTTATAACAAAAGCCCCTTTGGATACTTAACAATTTTGATCAAAAGAGGATTAAAACCTCTGGCACTAGACCTTGAAAAGGTTACCAAGAACTGGGACTTGACTTACCGAGTTCATGAGAACCAAGTGTAAAGAGAGACCTAGAACTGGGTTCAAACGGGACCAAATTGATTTAAAACATATTCGCAATAGAACCTCTAATTTTTGGTCTTTGATTAAAAGAAAAGTAAAATCCAACACCAAGCTAACTAGCAAAGAAAAGGGAAATACATGCATCGAGATGATTTATCCGAGTGATGACTCACCGGGCTTGACATACCAACCAGGTGAAAACTAAAAAACTAGCTAAAGATACAATATCCTTAGTGCAACAACATCGACTCCAAGACCCGGGAGTCTGGGAAATCAATAAGACTAGGGGAAAGAGCTTGCAACACCTCAAGTTTGGTTAAGACAAGAACTTAGGTAGGGACCAAGCAAGCTAAATCAAAGACTTCCATTTTATTGTTTCCTCCAAAAGCAGCACACCAAAGCAAGTAGAAGTAAGGAAGGGAAAAAAAGGTGGTAGAAAAAAAGGGGGTCCACATTTTTCCAAGGAGCAAAATGGGGCATGTTGTGAGACCACACAACAACTAGCCAATTAGGAGGATCATGGGCTCATCCAATTACAATGGATTTATGAGGGGAAATCTTAGACCCAGGTGCATCATAAAATATTTCCAACCCTTTCATAGTATTATCAAAGTTAGCTTTAGACAAATCAATGAATAGGGTAGTGTCATCTACAAATTGTGCATTCAAAAGCTAATCTTGGTTGGGTAACTGAATTCCACTTATTGGGGAGACCAATAAATCATATCTAAGAATGCAGTGAAATGAATCAACATCAATCACAAACAAGGAAGGAACTATAGGATAGCCTTGCCTAATCGACCTTTGGAGAAGTATTGCATCAATGAGCTCACCATTGACATATATTATTGTGCAGGAATCATCAAAATGGATCTTGATCCATTTACAAAAAATAGGTGGAAAACCAAAAGGTTGTAACATATCCAACACAAAGGGTCATTCAATCATATCGTATGCCTTTTCAAAATCAAGGAGAATCATTTCCACCTAACGTTATCATGTTTGGCCCAATTCATCCCCTCCCAACTTGTTATAATATTCTCAAGAATGTACCTTCCCTTAATGAAGCCTTTCTAAGTGACTAAAACAATTTTCCCAAGAATATCAATTATTCTACGTGTAAGAGTTTTAGCAAGGATCTTATATGAGACATTCAAAAGGGTGATAGGTCTCTAGTTCTTGATGTGGGTTCTATCACCATCCTTGGGGAGTAGTTTAATTATCCCCTATTGATACTTTGGCCCAAGGAATCATTCTTAAAAGCATAGTTATAAATTTCTAACAACTCAGACACAATCCACTCAATTATACTTTTATAGAACTCTTTAGTAAGCCCATCCACACTAAGTTATTTTCCATTCACCAATGGTCTAAAGGTAATTTAAATTTCTTGCAAGGGAATATCTTTCTCTAGCATCTTAGCATCCACTTCACTAACTTTCTTAGGTGTCATCTTAAGACAAAAGTCTCTAGATTCCTTGTTTTTATTGTTTTTATTGTTTTTATTAGTAGAAAATAATTTTTGAAAGGAGTAAAAAGAAATTTTCATAAAGGAGGGATCATCAGAGAGACTCCCATTATCCAAAATTGGGCCTATATGCTATTTTCATTTCTTAGCCTTAATTAGATTAAAAAATATGTAGTTCTACAGTCACCTTCCTACAAACAATTCATCTTTTCACCAATCCTCTGACCCTAAAATTTATAGTTCTTTAATTTCCTTAGAATGGATTTGGTTCTAATAAGACCAATTTTCAACTAAAGGTTATGATTGTTATCTTGGACTTGACATTCAAGTACTAATAGTTTCTAATGCAGGAGGTTATCAATCATGTTTCTATCCTTATCCTATTTTTCCAACAATTTGAAATATATTCCTCCAAGAATTAGTTAAACTATCCTACCTTTAAAGAGGATCAAGGTTCCTATTAAGGGACTTGGTCATAACTGTGGTGGATCTAATTCCACCAAGGCAGTTAGGGTCATTAAGCAAGGAGCAATTCAACTTGAAAGAAGAGGGCCTCTACTGAGAGGAGGGCGAAGTGGCAGGGGAAATATTACATTAGTCTCAATGGGAGAGTGGTCATACATAGGTGTAGGAATCACCACAACATCATTTTCATCCTAAGCACCTAAAAATTTGAAATTCTTCCTATCCCCATAGAATCTATCCAAATGAAAATAGATCCTTTTATTTAGGGACTAATTATTGCACCATACAAACTAGATTGACTGGGAAGATGCCTTAATTTTCTCCAAAGGTCACGCAAATTAAAAGTTCTCTTCATTTTAGACTAGAAGTATAATTCATCACCTTTCCATAAAATATCTTTACCCCTTTTCTTATTATTTTTTCTTTCAACTATTGAATAGGACAACTGAGAGGGGGGGTGAATTAGTTGTCACAGAATTAAACCTTTAATTCAATCACCGAAACTAATACTTAAATGATTAGTCATCAAATGATAATACAGAAACTCAAATCCAACACATAAACACAATAACACTAGATTTACATGGAAAACCTAATGATGGGAAAACCACAACGAGGATTAACTCACACTATAGAGAATATCAAAACTAATTACAATAGGCTCACTACCTGAAATAAGGAGTCACTATTTAGAACAAGGACTCGCTATCCAATAGGGCTAATAACCCGAAGGGCTCACTGCCATAGAGATACAAAGAAGACAAAGAAGACTTGTTACAGAGAGACTACAATCCCAATGCAACAAATAATTCCACCACAATCACTCAATCTACTTGCACGAATGATAGAGTTCATCTTCTGCTCACTACATCTGAAAACTCAGCATTAAGCTTCACACTGATCTTCCATACTCGCAAAACACACACTTATTGAATAGAATCAATGTCACACCAAACTGTAATTCTTCTTTTCTCTTATTGCTCTTCTTCTTCGCTCTTATATATTTTCTATCACTTAACTCATCTTGCATTTATACCATATTCAAACTTGAAACATATCCAAAGTCGGCCATCCAAATCCAAATTCAAATTAGGTCAGTGCCAAAACATCCTAGGGTGGAATTAGAATGAGGGTGACCCAAACACACGCTTCATAGGGACCCAAATAGATCCAACACACTTCATCAACCTCAAAAGTATTATTTCACACAAGGTCAGCCAAACCAATGTAAAACACATAGAACCATTAACCATGATTTCAAAATTCCTAAATTATCTTCAATACAATTAGGGAAACTCAAATTTAGAACCGCAATTCATAAGACTTCATCAAAGAGAAATCTGAACCAACATTTCTCCAAGACCTCAACTAGAAACACAAAAAACCACAATTCACAATTGGTGAACACAACTTGCACTATACAACAAATCAATAACCAAAAAACTAGATATAGTATCTTCTAACAACCATGAACAACATAGGAGTAAATCCAAACCAAAACCTGCAGCAACCACTGAACACCTGCAACCTATCTTCTTTACAATTTTCTCAATATCCTCGACATATACAGCCAATAGTAACTAGTTGATAACCAATTGACCGATTAAAATCAATAACAACACCTTCAATCATTCCATTCTTCCAACAATCTCCCCCTTTGTCATTGATTGCAACACATTATGTGAAAAACCATCAAAGACAACATACAAGCTCTAAATAGACTTTTATGTTTCTCCCCCTTAGTAGATAATTTCTTATACACTTCCTTTCCTTTCACATGCTTCTTCTCTCATTCTTCCTTTCTTTTTTCACATGCTTCTTCTCCCCCTTTGACATCAATGGAAAAGTCAAAAGAATATTTAACATTGATTTCTCCTTTGACATTAAAAACAGAATACTCATAATGATAACACCTAATACTACCTACTTCCCCTGAGAGGTAGCCATCAAAACATCAGCCCAGAAGAAAGATAGATCCATAGATCCACTGGAATGATCATCTCCATATGCATCTATTTCAAGAAAGGAGGGGAAATAACCCCTAACTTATCTCAAAGATACTCAAAAGTATCTTTAGGAAGAGCCTTCATGAAAATATTAGCAATTTGATCCTTCATCAGAACATGATCAATATTTACTTCATTCTCCATTACCTTCTCTCAAGAAATGATATCTGATAGATATATGATTCATCCTTGACTGCATCACCAGATTATTTGAAATGTTAATTGCACTTGTATTATCACAAAAAATAGAAATAGGATCATCATATACCACTGTGATATCTTTCAATGTTTGTTTCATCCATAGAACTTGTGTACAACAAGATGCAGTAGTAATATACTCAGCTTCAACAATAGACAAGGAGAGTGAATCTTTCTTTTTAGTCGACCATGCCACCAATCTACATCCAAGAAAGAATGCACCGCCACTTGTACTTTTTCTATCATGTACACATCCAACCCAATCTACCTCTGTATAGGCACTAAGTGTAAGGTCAATATCTTTTGGATACCATAATCCATAATCCAGAGTGCCATTCAAATATCTAAAAAATATTTTAACAACAACATGAGTTTCCTTAGGGTCTTCTTGAAATCTAGCCACAAGATAGACAACATGCATGATATTGAGTCTAGTGGAAATAAAATACAATAGTCCACCAATCATAGATATATACTTTCTCTAATTAGCCTTAGGTGAATCATCATCTTTACCCAATTTGTAGCTAGACACCATAGGAGTACTTACCGGTTTGGAACCATCCATCCCAAACTTCAACATCTCTCTCACATACTTAGACTGTGAAATGAAAATTCCTTTCTTTGTTTGATTAATCTATAGCCCAAGAAGGAAATTCATCTCCCAAAACATATACATTTCAAATTCTTTATGTATTTCTTTCACAAACTTCTTGCACATAGTTTCATTTCCTCCAAAGATAATGTCATCAACATAGACTACTACAATCAAGATTCTGTCATTTTCAATATTAAAGTATAGATTATTGTTTGACGTACCTTTGTTAAAACCTTGTTGAATCAAATACATGTCTAACATTGCATACCAAGCTCTAGGAGCTTGTTTCAACCCATATAAATCTTTCTTCAATCTGCACACCATATCCAATTGATTGCTTAATTGAAATCCTTTTGGTTGTTGCATATAAACTTCTTCTAGCTCACCATTCAAAAATGTTGACTTGACATCCATCTAATAGACCTTAAAGTCTTTATGAGAAGAAAATGCCAAGAACATCCTTATAGCTTCCATTATTGCTACCAGAGCAAAAGTTTCCAAAAAATCTATGCCTTCTACTTGTGAGTACCCTTTACACACAAGGCTCACTTTGTTTCTAACAACTTATCCATTCTCATTCAACTTATTTATGAATACCTACTTCGATCCAATGATTTTTTTATCTGTCGAACTTGGAACCAATTCCCAA
This sequence comes from Sequoia sempervirens, assembly GCA_007258455.2. NCBI lineage: Eukaryota > Viridiplantae > Streptophyta > Pinopsida > Cupressales > Cupressaceae > Sequoia > Sequoia sempervirens. Next base: position 8,624 of record VDFB02104177.1, on the reverse strand, counting down.
GTTTGATTCTTCTCAATCTGCATAAGTTCTTTCATTTCTTCCTTCCAATGTTCATCTTTACAAGCTTCACTTATAGTCTTTGGTTCAATCTCATAAAGTAAACATAGATTCACTTCAGTAGCAACTTTGCTTCTATTCAACACACCTTTTGTCTTGTATCCAATAATCTAACTTTTTTAATGATTCTTTTGTACATATTCTAGTGTCTTAGTGGACATCACCAGAGCATCTTCTATTTCATTTTATTCATCCTGCTTCCCTTGGTCATCTTTTTCCTATTCTTCCACAATCTCTTCTATTCTTACACAATTAGACATGTCAATAGAATTCTTCATTTTCTCATCAACCTTGACATTAGAAATATCTACAATCTTTCTCAGTATTTTATTGAAACATTTGTATGCCTTGCTATTAGTAGAATATCCAAGAAAAATGCCTTCATCACTTCTTGCATCAAACTTACCCAAAGTTTCTTCATCTCTTCTAATATAACATTTGCTTCCAAATACCTTGAAATATTTAATAGTAGGAATTCTTCCATGCCATAGCTCATAGGGAGTCTTTGTACAATTTTCTCTTGCTTGAACTTGATTGAATACATAAATAGTAGTATGAATAGCTTCTTTCCAGTAAACTTCCGATAAACCAGCCTAAGTAATCATTGATCTAGCAGCCTCTTGAACTGTTCTATTTTTCCTTTCAACAACTCCATTCTGTTGAGGATTTCTCAGAGGAGATAACTGTCTTTTTATTTCATGCACTTCACAAAATATTTTAAACTCGTGGGAGGTGAACTCTCCACCTCTGTCAAGCATTAAGCATTTTATCTTCAAGTTCACTTCATTTTCAACCATAGCTTTGAATGCCTTGAATCTATCTAATGCATCTGATTTCTCTCTAAGAAATGAACCCATGTATATCTATAATAATCATCAATTAAAATCATAAAGTACCTTTCACCAAGTAGAATTCTTACTCTTTTAGGACCACAAATATCCATGTGAGCTAAATCCAATAGTCTGATAGTGGATGGTTCCTTTGATCTATACTAATTTCTTGCTTGCTTTCTAAATTGACAATTCCTGCAAATAGCATTAACAAGCTTTGTAATTCTTGGTAAATCTCTCACGTCTTGAACAACACTAATCCTTTCCAAGTTATCAAAATTTATGTGACACATTCTCCTATGCCTTAACCAAATGTCATTAATCTAAGTCATAAAACATCATCCATCAGCACCCTTAAGTTGATATATATTCCCTTCATATTTCTTTCTTGTAGCAATCAGTGTTCCAGATCCTTTTTGGATCTCATGTCTCTCATACTTAAAAACAAGATCATATCCTTTTATACACATCTAACCAAAACTCAACAGATTATGCCTTAAACCCTTAACATAGTAGACATCGTCAATATGATTTTTTCCATCAAAATTAATTGAACCTATCTCACAGATTTTAGCACCAGTATCATCTCCAAACATAACCAAGCCTCCATCATATTTTTCAATCTTAACAAACTTACTTTTATCACCAGTCATGTGATTTGAACAACCACTGTCAACTACCCAATAATTCTTCTCTTGTTTAGCATGTAGGGAAAAGATAATTGTACCTTCATTTTTCTCCTTCTCTAGAGGACTTTCTTTTACCAGTTTTAGAGAATTAGTAGAAGTAGGTTCATCCTTAATCGCCAAGAACAAGCATTCATTGTCATCAGGATCTTCATATTTTGAATCCTCATCAAATATACTAGCATTCTCATTCACATAGTAAGCTTTGTTAATCTTCTTTACTTTCTTTCCTTTCTCAAATCTTTATTTATTTCTTTTATCTCTTTCTGAACACTTTGCAACATAATGACCTATTTCTCCACAACTAAAGCACTTAAAGGGAAACTTACCTTCATACTTACTGGAGAATTTCCTCATTCTTCTTACAAAGTTAGCTTATATTTCATCAAATTTTTCTTCATCTGAATCTTTGGCTTTTGTAGATTTAAAAGAAGTCTTTGATTTGCACCCATTCCTTAGACTTGACTTCCTCATCTCATAAGATGTCAAAAATCCTAACAGCAGATCCTTAGTACAAGTCTTATAATCTATAGTCTACTCGATAGCACTCACCTTCTCACTATAAGCATCGGGAAGAGTTTTGAGAATCTTCTTTACAATCCTAGTTTCATCTATAGTAGCACCAATTCCTTTCATTCCATCCACAATATCATCTAATCTCTATACATAAGCTTTGACATTCTTATCTTTAGACATATGTAGATGATCAAACTATGTTTCCAAGTTCTATAATTTTTCATCTTTGACTCTTTCATCACCATCATGCACTCTTTCCAAAGCATCCCAAACTTCCTTAGCCATCTTCAAATTCTGAACCTTAATCAACTCAAAATATACTAGACTATTCTTCAAGATGTACTTTGCCTTATTGTTCACTTCATATGCTTTGATCTCTCCAGGTGTACTCGGACCATTAGCAAGAGGAGTGTAAGGATTTTTGTAATCTTTCTCCACATCATAGCTACAATACTTCAGATATTCTTCCATCAATACTTTCCAAATGCCATAATTAGTTCCATCAAACATCGAATAATCATAAACCATTTTGCCAGCCATCCCAAACCTTCCTCAAGCGGTTAAGCTCTTCACCAAGGAACCTTGCTCTGATACCAATTGTTGAATCAAAAAAATAAGAGATGGGGTGAATCAGACAACTGAGAGGGGGGGTGAATCAATTTTCATAGAATTAAACCTTTAATTCAATTACCAGAACTAATACTTAATACTGCTTAAATAATTAATCATCAAATTCCAATGTAGAAACTCAAATCTAAGACATAAATACAATAACACCAAATTTACATGGAAAACCCAATGAGGGAAAAACCACGGTGAGGATTAACTCACACTATAGAGAATATCAAAACCAATTAAAAAAGGGTCACTACCTAAAATAAGGACTCACTATTCGAAACAAGGACTCACTATCTAATAGGGCTAACAACTTGAAGGGCTCACTACCACAGAGATACAAAGAAGACAAAGAAGACTTATTACAGACAGAATACAATCCCAATGCAACAAAGGATTGCACCACAATCACTCGATCTACTTGCATGAATGATAGATTTCACCTTCTACTCACTACATCCAAAAACTCATCATTAAGCTTCGCACTAATCTTCCACACTCGCAACACACACACTTACTGAATAGAATCAATATCGCACCAAATGACACTTCCTCTTTTCTCTTATTTCTCTTCTTCACTCTTGTATATTTTCTATCACTTAACTCATCTTGCATTTATACCATCTTCAACTTTGAAACATATCCAAAGTCAACCATCCAAATCCAAATTCAAATTAGGTCAACGCCAAAACATCCTGTGGTGGAATTAGAATGAGGGAGACCCAAACACATGCTTCATAGGGACCCAAATAGATCCAATGCACTTCATCAACCTTGAAAGTAGTATTTCACACAACGTCAACCAAACCAGTGTAAAACACATAGAACTATTAAGCACGAACTTTCCAAATGCTGAAATTATCTTCAATACAATTAGGGAAACTCAACTTTAGAATCTCAAGTCATAAGACTTCATCAAAGAGAAATCCACACCAACAAAATTTCTCTTGGACCTCAACTAGAAACACAGAAAACCACAGTTCACAACTAGTGAACCTAGAGCAACCGCTAAACACATGCAACCTATCTTCATTACACTTTTCTCAATATCTTCAACATATAAAACCAACAACAACTAGTTGATAACTATTTGATCGGTTGACATCAATGAAAACACCTTCAATCATTCCATTCTTGCATCATCAACCATGTTAAATTCCCCATTACAAATCCAAGGTATTTTAGGAAGGTTAATGGCCATCCAATTTTATAGGTCAGTCATTTCTCTATAGTCATTCTAGGCATAGAGGGAGAAAATCCCCATAATATCTAAGCCAAAGGTTAATGAGAGCCACACCAGTTTATTGCATGGGGAGAAACCCTAGTGAGAAATATATTGGTCTCATTTAGGATGAACATGGATAGCAGTAACACCTTTATCCTTCTCATGCTTAGTAAAAATATTTTTTGCATTCTTCCATATAAATTTTAACACACTCATAGCCTGAAAGCTAGTCACCTTTGTCTCTTGCAAGTAAAAAAAGTCCAGATGCTACATATTATTGCAAAAATCTCTAACCACATACTTCCTATCCATTGACTCCAAAACCCTCACATTCTAGCTATAAATCTAAAGTTCATTTAGGTTTAGGGGTAGGAGTATTCTTCTAATTTTTGCACAATCTATCAAAAAACTTAGGAATCTTATCTTCTTTTCCTTTATTAGTCACCTTTTTCTTAGACCCAAAGTCAAAAGAAGTCGATTTATCAATAAGTTTCCTCTTTTTATTTTCATCTCCTTTAAAGGGTGGACTTTTAAGGGGGAGAGGATTGTCAGCCTTAGGACCACCAAATAAGGAATTATAACATGACAAAAGAATTGAATGAACAAGCAACTAAGAGGGGGTGGAATCAGTTGTATCTTATCAAAACCCTCATTAATGTTTAGATCCACAAACATTCATTAAAAATGTAATCTGTTATAATAAAATATCATGAAAATAAAATAACAAAAACTTAAACAACTCAACACCATGCACAAGAGAACACTAGATTTACATGGAAAACCTAAGAAGGGAAAAACCATAGTGAGGATTAGCTCACAATATAAGTAATAGAAAAACTTATTACAAGGGCTCACTGCCATAGTAGGTCACACTATCCAAAAAGGCTCACAGCCAAGGCTCACTACTAGAATGAAAGGAAGACAGAGAAGAAATGTTACACAAAGAACATGATCTCAATACAACAGGGATTCCACCACAATAGCTCCAATACCTTTATAGTTTATTTGAATAATTATAGACACCTTCTGCTCACTGCATCTAGTATTCCAACACTTGAAATTTTGCACTACTCTTCTCAATTTCATATCACTCACATCACATACTTCACACATTCATCTATCTTCACCTCCTTCAACAATTCAACTCATACACATATTGTCCTCAACCTTGAAACCCTTTCCAAGGTTGGAAAAGCACCTCAAACGTGCAAATTCAAATTAGGTCGGCATCAAAAAATTCTCGCGATGAATAGGAATGAGGGCAACCCACACAAATCTTTAGCTATGATCCAATTCTATCCTAACACATGTCAACCTACTTCCACAAAATTTTAAGACACTTTGCATGTAGTGTAAACACTAGGTTGGTTTTTATCCATGAAACAACATTAAAATTTTAATTACACGCTTCCTAAAATTTCACCAAAAGAATGTACAAGTCCAGTACATCTTGACAACACTACCACACACTGTAACTCAGAAAACCATCTTCCAAAACACCAAACCATGAATATTCTTTGCATAGGAAAGAGACCAACACCATCAACTCTCACTCATAACCAAAATTCCTAAAACACAACTGTGGAGAAATGGGGAGCAAATACATTTCTCCCAAACACCCCAGCAATGCACAGTTCACACCAAAAATTTTGAATATAGCATCTTTGAAGACCTATAACCAACATATCCAATCCACACAAGTAGATCTTCAACCTAGAAGAAACGTGAAGCAAAACCAAAACACACCTTTACAACAATCTCTCTCAACACAGTTGACATCAATGACAACACAAGCTTGCTGATGTCAATGACAACACCTTCATATTTGCAACAACCTCCCCCTTTGTCATTTATGGCAACACAAGATGTGAAAACCATCAAAGAAAACCCTCCTTTCTTTTTTATTGATTATACAATTTACACAACATTTGTCTCCCCCCCTTTCAACTTATTCTTTATCACATGCTTCACTCTCCCTTTGACAATAATGATTAGACAACATACACAACTTTCTCCCCCTAATACCTTGCACTTTTTCACATGATTCTCTCTCCCCCTTTGACATCAATGGAAAAGGATGAAATGTTTTGCATTGTTCTCTCCCTTTGACATTGAACAAAGATACTTCCTACTACTCCCCCTTAGACAAATTGCTCGCCACTATTTTGCAACATAGTTTTACTACTCTAAATACTCCCCCTTAGGAGCACAGACTAACCTATACCAAATCAGCAACCTTTGCATAATGAAAACACTCATTCAATAATGAAATAATGGGCCACTACTTATTCCCCCTGAGAGGTAGCCACCAACATCAGTCCAGAATAAAGGATAGATCATGAGATCCATTAGGCTAATACACCTCCTTATGCATCTACTTCAGAGAACGAGGGGCAATGACCCATAACTTATCCTGGAGATACTCAGAAGTATCCTTAGGAAGAGCCTTAGTGAATATGTCAACAATCTGATCCTTTGTAGGCACATATTCAAGCTTCACTTTATTCTCCACAACCTTCTCTCTCAAAAAGTGATATCTAATTAGCATATGTTTTATCCTTTAATGCATCACTAGCCTCTTTTGAAATGTTTATTACATTTGTATTTTCACAAAAGATAGAAATAGGCTCATCATACACCACTATGATATCCTTCAATGTTTTCCTCATCCACAACACTTGTGTGTAGCAAGATGTTGTTGCAATATACTCAGCCTCTATAGTAGATAAAGAAATTGAATCATGTTTCTTACTTAGCCGTGAGACCAATCTAAATCCAAGAAAGAATGCACCACCACTTGTACTTTTTATGTCATCCATACAACCAACCCAATCTACATCTATGTAAGCACTCAATGTGAAACTGGTATCATTTGGATGCCATAAGCCATGATCTGAAGTGCCCTTTAGGTATCTGAATATCCTCTTCACTACTATAACATGTGACTCTTTAGGATCTTCTTGAAATTTATCCACAAGAAAAACTTCATGCATGATGTCTAGTCTAGTAGTAGTTAGATATAGCAATCCACCAATCATAGATATGTGCTTTCTCTAATCAACCTTAGGGGATTCATCATTTTTGATCAATTTGCAACCAATAACCATAGGGGTACATACTGGTTTGGAGTATTTCATTCCAAACTTCTTCAACATTTCTTTAGCATACTTTGACTATAAAATGAATATGCATTTATCTGTTTGATTGATTTGTAGCCCAAGGAAGAAATTCATCTCCCCAAACATAGACATCTCAAACTCTTTCTGCATTTCTTCTGCAAACTTCTTACACATAGATTCATTTCCTCCAAAGATTATGTCATCAACATACACAACTACAATAAAGATTTGATCTTTCTCAACCTTAAAGTAAAGGTTACTATTTGTGGTTCCTTTATTGAATCCTTGTTGTATCAAATACTTATCCAACCTTGCATACCAAGCTCTAGGAACTTGCTTCAATCCATATAGTGCCTTCTTCAATTTGCAAACCATAGTAGGTTTATCTAACAATTGAAATCCTTCTAGTTGTTCCATGTATACTTCCTCTTTTAACTCTCCATTCAAGAAAGAATACTTCACATCTATCTGATAAACTTTAAAATCTATATGTGCTAGAAAAGCCAAAAAAATCCTAGTTGCTTCCATTCTAGCCACCGAAGCAAATGTCTCTCAAATTCTATTCCTTCAACTTGTGCATAGCCTTTAGAGACAAGCCTTTCCTTATTTCTTACCACTTGTCCATTCTCATTCATTTTGTTTCTAAAAACCTACTTAGATCTTGTAAGAGAGGGGGACCAACCATGATCAAGGCCCCAGGTCACGGAGGGTCAATAGCAGAAGGCTGCCCTAGCTTACCTCAATGTAATGGGGAGTTAGGAAATGCGGGACGAGAATGATGAGGACTATAAAGTCCTTCAATCACTCTATAGACCCAAAATATAGAATAGGGCTAGGCAAGCTAGTTTTCAGGTTCAAAACTACACCTCATGAAGCTCTTTGCCCGAGGACAAAAGCACGGACCTGGGATGATAGCATAGCGTGCTGGCATCTCTCAAGTGCACTAGTTTATGTATGACTAGACAACTAAAGAGACAAGTTCAAACCTAGGAAAAAAATCTAACGGCCCAACTAACTACTACTAAAGGGCCAAAATAACGCTATTAAGTAAACAAAATATGCTCTAATATGATAAAGTAAAAAATGTGAGAGTTATGGTGGCAAGAATGATCTCACAAAGAAATTTTTTCGCCGGCTAGCTCTCCAAAAGCACGTTCACCTACACACAAAGAGGAGGAAAAGTGTTGGGTGGTTGTACGTAGGGGCTTGCCTCAGTTAGACCCCTGTTTAGGTGTTTCCACCTCTACAGACAACCAAGAAAGCAAGTATGTTGAAGAAATTAGTGTAATGAAGAACACTTAAAACGTTGCAAAATAGTAAATGTGCTTACTCAACCAAGTAATAGAGGAGAGGAATGGGAAGCTTACCACCTCCACCAAGAGCACTCAAGGCTAATTTGGTGCAAGAGCACCTTGTTCATTGAATTCCTTCAATAGGAAAATTTGTAAAATTTGAATTTTCAAATGCAAAAAAATGTGAAAAGGTCATGTGAAGGTCATTTCCAATGTAATTGAGTCTTTAGGTGGTCAAAATAGTGAAAAGTGAAAAACTTGCAAAAATTGCAAAGTTGTAAAAT
>VDFB02104176.1:0-43273 GCA_007258455.2 Sequoia sempervirens | reverse complement strand
TTATATTCTTCAAGTGAAACTTGTTGTGAAGGATTTGGATGGGCCTCAAAGTATCTGTGGGTCATTCCAGATCATGTTCAGGTGAAGTTTGTAGTCTGAAAACTTTAGATTGATTTAATAAAGTGTGTACTTAAATGTTCTATTGTGTTTGCATGGGTAAAAGTCAACCTAGTGTTTACAATACATGCGATGCATCTTCTAAGTTTGTAGAATTTTGTTGAGGTTTGGTAGGAAAGATTTGGGTTCTATCTAAGAATTTATGTTGGTTGCTTTCATTTCTATCCACCACGGGAATGTTTTGGTGCCAACCTAATTTGAAATTATAAGGGTGAAGCATGTGTAACTAACTTTGGAAGGGTTTCAAGATTGAAGAAGGTATAAGTATGAGTTGAATTGATGAAGAAGGATAAGATAGAGGTGTGTGGTGTGTGTGATGTGAATTGCAGAAGTGTAGAGTGTGAATTTGAATAGAGAAATGAAAACTTCAAAGTGTTGGACTTCTGAAGGTAGTGAGTTGAAGGTGTCCGCAATATTTCAAACAATATTGTGAATGTGTTGGATCTATTGTGGTGGATTGCTTGTTGCATTGAGATAGTGTTCTTTGTGTAACTTTTCTCTTCTATCTTCTTTTTTTGGCAATGTGCCTTGGTTGTGAGCCTTTCTGGATAGTGTGTCCTATTATGGTAGTGATCCTTTGTATCAATTTTGCAATTACTTATATTGCAAGCTAATCTTCATCGTGGATTTTCCCTCATTGGGTTTTCCAAGTAAATTTAGTGTTCTCTTGTGTTTGGTGTTGTTGTTTCAATTTCTACTATTTGCATTTTATGTTTAAACATTATAATAGAATAAGGATTTAATGAATTCTTGTGGATCTAATTACTTTTGATGGTTTTGAAGTTTTAATTAGATACAACTAATTCACCCCCCTCTTAGTTGTCTTGTTCATTCAACATAACAACATGAAAGTAAGAATGGATATATATAAATTTTAGTAGAATAACAACTAAGAGATAACATAAGATATACCTAGGTATAAAAATCCAACCTCCAAAGTAAACTCAATTTATTAATCTCAATAATAGGATTACAATATAATGCAAAGACTTGGTGCACTTAACATGAGATATAAAAGATCTCTAGTTGTCTTTTGAACTCATTTCAACAACTTAACCTTGCTTTGCACCCACTATAAAATGCATTGCTCATTTCTGTAACATACTAGCTATCTATAGTTTAAGAATGGTAACTAACTCCCATATTCAGTTGAAGAGTAACTAACTAATTTCCTAATGAGAGTTTCATCACATATATCAAACAAGAAAGATAAATAAATTGAATATTAACTACTTTAACATTCAATAACTAACTTCTAGTTTTCAAATGTAGCTGAAGCAGAATAATTAATGGTTTAAATAACTGAAAGCTATAGTTGGTTATGAACTACTAAACCATTAATTAAGAAATGAATAGAACATATATTGATAGCAGTGGAAATAAGCAATATAGGATAATTATATTTTGAAGTAATGAGAGAGAGAGAGAGAGAGTTAAGAGATAGTACAGTTTGAAGGCCTCCTGCTAGATTACTTGAAACAAGTCTCAGTCTTTAAAGAAAGAGAAACATCATCAAGGGCTTTTCCACCCAACCAAATACCTACTAGTCTCTCGTGTTTCTTCAACTGAAGAAACTCGACCCTTCACGAGGTGTAGTCTATAAAGGATTCCCCAATTACCATCTTGCCATTTGAGTCTGGTGTCAAGAATCTATACTACCCTAGTCGATCTTTCTCTATAGGTTCTCCTAACTAGAATGACCATCTTGACCAGGGGTATATCTAATTCTTAATGGATGATTGTTGCTTATTCTAAGCATCATAACCTTGGCTAAGGATTTAATGATTAGGAGCATGTTTCTCGTGTCATTATCTCTCCCAACCTTACTCGACATTAATACATTTGACTTTTGATTTTATATTATCAGTGGCTCGGCTCATAATTCATTCTACAATCAGGAATAATTTGTTCATTTCTTCTCACTAAAGGAGGAAAAGATAGTCTTTTGTCGGTAATGAAAAGAACTCTTCAGTTCTAATAAATCCCAACTATTTATAACAAAAAAAGAGATTGGTGAACTGTCTAGATTCGAGGGCTAAAGAACAGAGTAAGGTCTTGACTTCAAGTTAAGCAATAATGGAAGAAAAACTCATAACATTTCAATTGCAAGTTCAGGTGATCACATCAAGTTCAAAATGTTAGGAAGAAATATTTCGACTAGACAAGGCACTAAGTTTTTTGCAAGGATTCAATAACATTAAACATCAGACAGGATGGGATCCAAAAGAATGCACTAACATTACACTTTGATTCCTCAAATGAAGTAATGGTCTATTCACTATTTATGATTTAGAAAATTTAAAAACACACAATATACGTGCCTAGATACGTGGAATTGAAGTTACATGATGATATTACATGCCCCAAGTGTTGTACCTCTTTCTGGAAGAAGGTACACTTTGATAATTTTCCATAAAGCTTATGTTCTCTCAATCATTGAAGGACCACCCGAAGATGCTGAAGATGCTCATCCTCATTTTTGGAATAAATAAGAATGTCATCAAAATCCTCATTTTTGGAATAAATAAGAATGTCATCAAGGAAAACCAACAATTTTTTTTCCAAACAATCACGGAAAATAATGTTCATTAGATTCATAAATGCAACTGGGGCATTGGTGAGATCAAATGGAAAAACTGTGAATCCATAATGACTGTACCTAGTTCTGAAGGTTTTTTTATAAATGTCTTCTTCTTTCAATCTTAACTGATGATATCTTGACCTTAAATCTATCTTGGAAAACACTATTGCTCCTTTTATTTGATCAAAAATATCGTCTATTCTGGGCAAGGGGTACTTATTTCTGATAGGGAGCTTATTTAGCATATGGTAATCTATGCATAGGCGAAGTGTTCCATCCTTCTTTACAAACTAGTGCTCCCCATGGTGATACACTAGGTTGAATCAATCCCTTATCCAGTAATTCCTACAATTGTGCCTTTAGTTCCATTAGTTCCATGGTGGTCATATGACATGGTGCTTTAGAAATAGGTTCAACCCCTAGAACTAAATCTATAGAGAAATCAAACACCCTTCTTGGTGGTAAACCAAGTAGCTCCTCCGGAAACACATCCTGGTATTCCCAAAGGTAAGGATATTTTACAACGAAGGTTTATTCCTTAAAGTCAGATTCCATTTCCTCTTCCTTGCTCTCTGTGTGCATTACCACATCATCATGAAATATGCTTTCCTTGTATTCCCTAACTTCTTCCATCTTAACCACAAATATTTGACATCCTTTCCTTTTATTTCTTTTTAACTACATGGTTGAAATTTTCCGTACCTTAACCTCTCGTTGTATTCCTTGAATAAACACCATGTTTCCTAAGTCATCCACACACTCCATTGTCTTTTCAAAACAATCAACCTTGGCCCTATGCTCTCTTAACCAATTCATTCCAATGATCACATCATAGGAACCCAGAGATGCCATGTAAAGATTGATTTTTGTGGCAAAGCCTGGAAGTTCTACCCTAGCTTCAAACAAACACTACTCTACTCGAGCTCTCATTTGATTAGCATATTCAACCATCCATGATTTGGCCACAAACTTGATTCTTTTAGGAAATCTACCTAGCAATTTAGGGGATATAAAACATTCAGTGGCTTTGGTGTCTATTAAAATGGTTATTGGGTTCCCATATAGCATACATGTAGTTTCAATGGGTGTGACTTGATATTTCACCTGCTTGTTATCTATTGCCACATGGATCCTTTGTTGGAATGTTGTCTGCTGAGGTGATAGAGGCTTAAGTTGTTGTTGTCCATTCTGACTCCTGGTAGGGCATTGGTTAGCGTAATTCTCTCCTCCACATATAAAACATCCCCTTGGTGGTCCCTTCTTTTCCAAACCTTTGTTCAAATTAACTTCATCCTTCCTAGTACTATTATTTCCCTTCTTATCCTTCTTGTAGTCATACTGATTGTTCCTGTAGCCCTTCCTTTTGAAATTCTGAGACAACTAGTTCCATTTGATTTTGTTGCGATTTTTATCCCTAAAGGAATCATCCTTTTTTAGCCTTTGCTCTTGTCAAGCAACTTTTTCATATGCTTCATCCATAGTTCGTGGCACCAAAACATCTATTGGACCCCCGATACGCTTGTTCAACCCCAAAATGAACTTCCAAACATGAAATTTTTCATCCTACTGGTACTGTGAAACATATTTTAACAAACGGGTATACTTTTCCCAATACTCATTAACAGTTAATGGTCCTTGCTTGAGATTTTCAAAGTCTAGTAGCTTTTGATCGTAAAATAGTTGTGGTAACCATCTTTGACGAAAAATTCTCACAAATTGTTCCCAGGTCACTTCTGCTATTACAAGACCCATTTATGCCCTTTTATTTTCCCACCAAGTAGTGGCTTCTCCTACCAATTGATAGGCTACCCAAGCTGCCTTGGAATTATTAGAGTAATCCCTTAGCTCAAAGTAATTTTTCATTTTAGTCAGCGGCGTCTCCTAAAGCAGAGCCCTCAAACTTAGGGGGTTTGATCTTTTTCATATCTTTAGAGAGTTCATAGGATAATTGAATTCTCTTATTTCCCAAGATTAAAGTTTTAGAATTATCTTCATGTCGATCACTCTGGGTTTTTGACCTTTCATCTATCATATCAGGTTGCCCTTCTACTTTCCTTTCTAGGTTGACTAGTTGACCGGGCCTGAGTTTCATTCATCAAATTCAATAATTGATCTAACTTTGCCATAGGAATGATGTTATCTTGATCCCCTCTAAAACCATTTCCAAAATTATCCATTCCAATTAAGTTCCTGGAATTCTAGATAGTGTAGGGTGGGAAGCTTAAGCATTGATTCCCGAGAAGGGTTCGGGCCCTAACTACCCTGATATTGTAACTGAACAATCCTTCTCGCCCAATCCAACAACAACTAGTTAGGAGGGGAACTCTAAGAGGAGGTGTGGTAGGATAAGCTATTATTTCCCATTCTCAGTGGGGTCCAACCCAGGGTAGTGTCATCCAACCCTTCCTTCCTGAAAGAAAGTTCCCTGATCATTCTATAATTCCCTCCCTCCTAGCTAACTCCTTGCTCGGATTAGTTATCCTTCTCTAGTCCATATGCTTCTAGAGCTGCGCCTGGAAGGAACCTAGTAAACTCGATCTAATAGCTAACTTTTTTCTTTCTTTCTTTCTCCTTGTCCTATCTAGCCCTATGGGCTGGGCTATTCGATAAGTTAAAGAAGTTTTCATTGTAGATAAACAAACAAACACAATTACAAGCAATTTTTTTTTAAAAATAGCTATCACTTCCTGTGATAGGTTCAGTACAAATTTGTTTACAAAATTGCTATCACTTCTTGTGATAGATTCAATATAGAATTGTTTACAAAATTGCTATCACTTCCTATGATAGATTCAGTACAAAATTGTTTACAAATTTGCTATCACTTCCTGTGATAGATTCTAATACAAAAATGATTAGGAATCACTGTCACTGCCTGTGATAGGTTCCTCTTGATCATTATACTCAGAAAAAGGAATAAGTCTGTATCTGAGAGTTGGAATACAAACTTCTTTAGATGTTTTAGGTTCATTCTTATTAATCAAAAAGTTCTCATAACTGGTTTTGCTTCTTTTCCTAGTTTCAACAAGAATAGATGACTTAACAGTTTCTTTCCTAGAGGTAGTCCAAATTCTTTTTTCTCTTTGAAGTCTCTTTAGAGCTTCAGCCATTGTTTCTGAATTCGAGGGAAAAGAGCAGTAGGAATAATTGTATCTAAGCCTGATTTTCCACAACCAGATGGAAACAGGGTCTCAGGTCTTTTTCCAGGGTGTTTTTCGCATCCTCATCCTGGAAAAACACCGACGATTGATTTCAGTTTTGTATGTTTGCTTGATGAGCCCCGAGGTTCAGTGTCGAACCTAGTAGCTCTAATACCATATGTAACATACTAGCTATCTATAGTTTAAGAATAGTAACTAACTCCCATATTCAGCTGAAGAGTAACTAACTAATTTCCCGATGAGAGTTTTATCACATATATATCAAACAGGAAAGATAAATAAATTGAACATTAACTACTTTAACATTCAATAACTAACTTCTAGTTTTCAAATGCAACTAAAGTGGAACAATTAACGGTTTAAATAACTGAAAGCTCTAGTTGGTTATGAACTACTAAACCATTAATTAAGAAATGAATAGAACATATATTGACAACAGTGGAAATAAGCAATATAGGATAATTATATTTTGAAGTAATGAGAGAGAGAGAGAGTTAAGAGATAGTAAAATCTGAAGGCCTCCTATTGGATTGCTTGAAACAAGTCTCAGTCTTTGAGGGAAAGAGAAACATCATCAAGGACTTTTCCGCCCAACCAAAGACCCACTAGTCTCCCGTGTTTCTTCAATTGAAGAAACCCGACCCTTCATGAGGTGTAGTCTATAAAGGATTCCCTAATTACCATCTTGTCATCTGAGTCTAGTGTCAAGAATCTATACTACCCTGGTTGATCTTTCTCTATAGGCTCTCCTAACTAGAATGACCATCGTGACCAGGGGTATATCTGATTCTTGATGGCTGACTGTTGCTTATTCTAAGCATCATAACCTTGGCCAAGGATTTTATGATTAGGAGTACATTTCTCGTGTCATCAACTCTCGCACCCTTACTCAGCATTAATACATTTGACTTTTGAGTTTATATTATTAGTGACTCGGCTCATAATTTGTTCTACAGTTAAGAATAATTTGTTCATTTCTTCTCACTAGAGGAGGAAAAGATAGTCTTTTGTTGGTAATGAAAAGAACTCTTTGGTTCTAATAAATCCCAACTATTTATAACAAAAAAAGAGATTGGTGAACTGTCCATATTTGAGGGCTAAAGAACAGAGAAAGGTCTTGACTTCAAGTTAAGAAATAATGGAAGAAAAACTCAAAACATTTCGATTGCAAGTTCGGGTGATCACGTCAGGTTCAAAAAGGTTAGGAAGAATTATTTCAACTAGACAAGGCACTGAGTTTTTTGCAAGGATTCGATAACATTAAACATCAGACAGGACATGATCTAAAAGAATGCACTAACATTACACTTTGATTCTTCAAATGAAGTAATGGTCCATTCACTATTTATGATTTAGCAAATTTAAATACACACAATATATGTGCTTGGATACACAAAATTGAAGTTCAATGGTTCTCCTGGAATTTCCTTCCAACAAACTAGATGAAGGAAACAATGTTTCATGATTCTTCACTATCTAGAAGAGTATTGTTTTGGCGGATTTACTTAGGAACTCAGATTGTTTTCCCTACCCCTGGGAATAGAGTATTAAACAAAAGAAAAATGGTGCTCGGCCATGGCAATGCTTGACAGAAAAATGCAAACCAAAGAATGTTGACTAGAAAGAGAGAGAGAGAGAGAGAGAGAGAGAGGTAAGAAGAATTCCATCCTATAACTCTAGGCAAGCCAAGACTCCAAGAAACGTCTACATGCGTCCTTCTTGGGCATTTCTGCATGACACGGAGGACAGGGTGGTGAGGAGTTACCGCCATCCCAACTCAAACGGGAAAGAGTCACCCCCTTGAGATTTTCATCCTATAATCATGACTTAAAGGTTTATATTAATATTGGCAATAATATTTAATTCAATTCTTACACCAAGGTGTGCTTATGAGCTAAATGTGTGACCATCAAAAGGATATAAATGATACTCTTTTAAGTTAACTTGTTTCGCTCTTACACCAAAGTTGAAGCCAATTACTTGTTTTAAAAATTATTTAATTAAGTGAGATAATATCACAAGGTTATGACTACCATGTTAGCAACCTTACACCAAACTTGTGACTTGATGGTAATTGGTTCTTTTATAGACTGCGGCCTCTCCTTGATGATATTTCCCTTTTCCTCGAGGTGTTGACAATCCTGCATCCACTTGGTAAAGAAATAGGGTTAGACTGTTCTCTGTTTCCTTTTTAAAATAAAAACACATCAACACATTCACACACACACACACACGTCATATATATATATATAAAGAAATCATTCATAATTGCAGTTATATCAAATAAATTAAAAATTCTTTTCCCAATTTTCACATTCTCATGAAGGGTAGTTGATTACAACTAACATAACGACCATATTATTATTGTCATAATCTTGTTCAAGACAAAAGGGATGTAACACTTTCCCATAATAAATCTAATCCATTTTAGGAAAGGTGTCCTAACCTTGCTCCTAATGTTAAGAATATAAAAGTATAGTTTTTAGACTATGAAATAAAAAATCTCAAATTTGGGCTATGGAATTTAGTTTTCGGTAAAATATATATTTTTGTTTGTTTGAAATCACTTTTAAAGATGCTCAATGTTTATATGTCATTATTATCTACAATTTAGAGAAAAAGAGCCCCAATGACCTCTTAGATCAAAAGTTATTGCTTTAGAAGTTGGGCCACTTGCAGTGGAAATGTAAAAGCATCTAGGAAACATAAAAGAGCTATGAGAGGGACTTACACTTGTTCATCAACTTATGATGTATGTTCTAACATGTCATAAGATGTCTTTGAATGAAGATAATGGAGCCAAAATAAATTACCCAAGTTGGTGAATAGATTACGATAATTTTATGGAAGGTGAATGGAATATGCTATTTTTAGCATGTGGACTCATCTTGAGATTTGGGTGATGGATTTCTAACTAAGGATTTGTGCGCCATAGTTTTAGGTGGTTTTAGTTTGTGGTTTTTTTATTACCATTTGATAGTTTCATGTATATCTCATATTTATTGGCTGCTTGAGATGGAGGTTTTGATAGTGAGTTTTGTTGATATTATTATTCTATTAGAAATACTCTAAATATCTGGTTAGTGATATTCATGTAAAGGTTTAGACTCTACAAGTGTATTGTAACATTTGATTATTGAATAATAAATTGCGTTGCTTTTGAGTGTGGGGTTTTTCTCTTGAAAGGGTTCTCCTCGTGTAATTTACTATGTTATGGTATAATATTTTTTTTGTTTATTTCCTTGTAACCATGTGATTAGTTTAAATTTTGCACATATATCCTCTCATAGATTAGTGTAGGGAGTGTATTGGACACCTCTTTGTCCTTTCAATAAATTTGCATTTAGTTATAGTCACATTACAATAGGTGAAAAAGTATTATTACAAAATAATGGGCATAAAGCCATGGGTTAATAGCTACTTTGAAAAGGGGCCATTATTTCCCCAAGGCCTCCCCAAAACCCCCAACTAAGGTGTTTTCCCAAGCACAATATTGTGGATGATTGTATAATCCATAATGGGTGTAAAACAAATAAAATATGCAACACATTCTCAACAATTTATTACATTTATTGCTTAGTTTATTTTTAAACTTTCTAAAAATTGTTGAACTAATATCACCCCTTGATTTAAATTTTCCTTTTTCTCTTTATTTTTGTCCTTCACTCTTAGTTGCATTCGACGACATCTATAAATGCACATTTGACTATATTTATTGATTTATTGGAATTCAAGATCATGTTATATTATGAATTTCTTAATTAATAAATACATTCAAATATGCATCCAAAATGCTCGATAGACAATGTGTTCACTCTTAATTGCTTTCTTTTACTATCCCACCATCTTTCCTCTTAAATTTCTAGTTCACTCTCTTTGCCCTTATTTTCTTCAAGTTTTTAGTGGGACTCGTGGACACTCCATTTCATTTCTCAACCTCCTCTTCATGATGGATAATAGAATATGATATGAAATATTCATATAATAAATGATAAATTAATTCCAAAAACACTATAACTTTACACATTTTTAAATCTAATTTATTTATCTGAAATAATTTTAAATATTAAATTTATTTATTTTAATGTTTTATTTCATTAAAACAATAATTAAAAGATAAAATATTGTTATCCGCTTGAAAGATAAAATACCAATATTAAACATAATTCGGTTGTATTAAACTACAAAAATTTATCCTAATTGTCAAACGAAAACAGGTATGCCAAAACGAAAAAGTGACCAGCATTTCTTGCCGGGAAGTGAAACCGGAAATGTTCCCGGGACGGACAAATCGAAGAAAAAGAGAAGCGTGTTCTTTTCCGGCGAATCCACACAAAGTGTGAAAATGTCCTTTTCAATTGTCGTGCCGCCTATATTTCGTCGACCGACACAGAATGAATATCTCCGTGCTGTCAGAAACACTATTTACTTATCAATGATAAGTTCTCTACCGTATCAGGCTAACTGAATATAACTGACACGAGCAGAAGGTCGCAGTACCACGGAGGCCCACAAAATAAAGTTATGTAACGATACCTCTCCTCAACTTTATCCGCATAAAGCCAAATCTGGATTATACAACCGACCCAAATTTAAATTTCTCCTCCTCATCTTTATCTCGCCGGCAATACAAGTCAATATCACCCTTCCTCGTCCTCCAAACAATTGACATTTTTTTCAAATGCGAAGTCTTGGAATGCATTTTAGAATGCGTAGTTGTTGAACTTAGTTTTTAGTTGGTGAGTGTTTAGATGTCATCGATGCTTACACTTTAGAGAAAAAGACCACTGATCTCTTGGATCAAAAGTCATGATTTTTGAAAGTAAAAAGTTATTTGTAGTGGAAATGTTTAAGTTAGTTGTAGTGGAAATATAAACACATCTAGAAAACATAAAAGAGTTATGAAAGGGATTTATATTTGTTCATCAATTTATTATATATGTTCTTATATGTTATTAGATATTTTTGAATGGAGATAATGAAATCAAAATAGACTAATCCAAGTTGATGAATGGATTATAATAATTTTATGGTAGTTGGATGGAATAAGCTATTGTTAGCATGAATACCTATCTTGAGATTTGAGTGATGGATTTCTAATTAAAGATTTGAGTGATGGATTTCTAATTAAAGATTTATGTGTCATACTTTTAGGTGGTTTTTGTTTGTGGTTTTTTAGTTGATGGTTTCATATATGTCTCCTATTTATTGGGCGTTTGAGATGGAGGTTTTGGTAGTGGGTTTTGTAGGTATTGTTATGCTATTAGAATTACTCTAGAGATATCTAGTTAGTGATACTCATGTAAAGGTTTAAAATCTACAAGTGTATTTTGACATTTGATTATTAAATAATAAATTAAGTTGCTTTAGAGTGGGGCTTTTTTTAATGAGCTCCCCCAATATAATTCAATGTGATGATATATAATTTTTGTGTTTATTTCCTTGTAACTATATGATTAGTTTATTTTCTTCCACACTTCTCCTCTCATAGATTAGAATAGGGAGTGTATTGAACACTTCTTCCTTTCAATAAATGGATTATACACTCATAACAACAGGTGAAAAGACAGTATTATAAAATAATGGACATAAAACTATGGGTTTATAACTTCCTTGAAAAGAGGCCATTTTTTCCTTGAGGCCTCACCAAAACCCCTAATTAGGGTGCTTTCCCAAACCCCAATATTGTGGATGAGTCTATAATTCATTATGGGTGTAAAACAAATAAAATATACAACACATTCTCAAAAATTTGTTGCATTTATTGCTTGGTGTATTTTCAAACTTTCTATGAAATTAATGAACTAATCAATTAGGCTACATTAAAGAAAAGGGTGAGAAGCTAGTTTCCTATGTCCCTCAACATAGCAAGTTCTAGTGGTGTTCTTTCATACTACCAAGTCTCCTCTTTATAGGTTGAGGACACAGATGGAACTTTGTTGCAAGTACTGAAGACTTGAAGACCTTAGGTTCATAATCACCCATTGAAAAGAAGTCAAAACAATAAGTGTATGGATCAACTTTACCTATGTAAATTTGATCTAAGTTCATGCACGATGTTAGATTTTACAACTCACAGTTATCTTAGTTTTTTCATTAGTTGTTTGTCACGGTCTTTTGAGTTTCCTCTTCTCTAATGTGAAGATTCACTTTTACTTTTATAATTTTCTCCATATTTTAGATCCGATAAGATACACATTAACCTTCTAATATCACACTATGAATTTAATTTTCCTTTTCAGATTTATTTTTTGTCATTCACTCTTATTTGCATTTGATAATATCTATCCAACACTAAGGATGCACTTTTGACTATATTTATTGATTTATTGATATTGAAAATCATGATATACAATGAATTTCAATTAATTAATAAATAAAAGCCAAATGTGCATAAAAATGCTAGTTAGACAATTAGTTCACTCTTGGTTGCATTCTTTTACTATCCTACATTTCCTCTTAAACTTCTTGTTCACTCTCTTCACCCTTATTTTTTCAAATTTTTAATAGGACTTGTGTACACTCCATTTCATTTTCCATCCTCTTCTTGACATAGATAATAGAATGTAATATGATATATTCATATAAGAAGATAAACTAATTTGAAAAAACTCTAATTTAAAATACATGAAATTATTTTAAATATTGAATTTATTTATTATTTCATAAAAAGAAAAAATAATTTAATTCAAAGATGAAATATTGTAACCCGCTTAAAAGATAAAATACCAATATTAAACATAATTCGGTTGTACTAATTATAAGAACTCATCCTAATCTTGTCAAACAAACAGGCATGGGAAAACAAAAAAGTGAACAGTATTTTTCGCCGGGAAGTGAAGCCGGCATTGTTCCCGGGACGGACAAATCGAAGAATAACAGAAGGGTGTTCTTTACCGGCGAATTCCGCACAACGTGTGAAATATGTCCTTTTCAGTTGTGTGCATATTTCAACGGCCAACATAGAATGAATATCTCCATGCTGTCAGAAACGCTACTTAGCTATCAATGATAAGTCCTCCTTCGTATCAGGCTGACTGAATCCAACTGACACGATTGGAAGGCCCACAGAGTAAAATTGCCCCCACTCTCTTTAGACTTGAATTATACAAGCCAACCCAGTAGCACGGAGGTCACAAAGTAAAGTTATATATCGAAGCTAAATCAAGATTCCCCCTCCTGAACTTATCCGCATAAAGCCAAATCTTGATTATATAACCGAGCTAAATCTAAATTTCCCTACCTCATCTTTATCTCTCGGGCAATACAAGTCAATGTCGCCCTTCCTCTGTCCTCCAAACAATTTACATTTTTTCAACTGAAACAGACTGGGAAGTCGTTGAATTTAGTTTTAGAATGCGAAGTTGTTGAACTCAGTTTTATAATTTAGATTTAGCTTTCTCCCGGTAAAGTTGAGTTGGGCGTAACTCCATTCTCTTTCATCCATTCCGTGAGTGTATTAAGCGTGTTCACGCAAGCTTTCTTTTCATCTTTTTCGGTTTTACGTCCTCTGTGGTGAGGAGGAAGAAGCAGAGCCACATTAGCAGCGGCAAGGGGCAGCGGAAGGAAGAAAAAGAAAAATATATTTCGCCTGCTGCATTTTTTAGTTGTACCCAACAATTAAAATTAGCTTTAGGTATGTTCATGAGGTTCACTCTGTTTCTCTTACAGGACTTATGTTAGCGATAATAGATTTCCACAATCTATGTAGAATATTGTAAGAGTTTCTGGATTAGATTGTGTCAAATTGTTTTGCATCAACGTTTCGAATCACACTCCGTGATTCATCATCAGGATAGAAGAGAGCATAGGAATAAGACTTATGTTTCTTGTGGTGTTCTGTTCTTTGGTCTTCTTAAATTCTGTGGAGTGTCCTTTGGGTTAGGATACTCATGCCTTGATGTTGGGTTGGATTAAGATCATAAATTTATATTTAACTTTTGCAAGGCTTGCACCCTCTAATTTTACCTAGGACTTGCATCAGTTAAATTTATTGGATTATATTCTTAAGACTTGCAACAGGTTAAATCTACTCCAGACTTTCACCTGGCCTGTTCTGTTGCTGTATTCTACGTGTGTTGTTATATTTCGGATCACAAAGATTGCTGGGTTTCTGATATTACAGGTGCTACTGATCCTTGTCGAGGAGGAGGAGGAGAAGAAGGAAGAGTTGAATTAGTTCAAGGTAAGTGATTTGGATCAGATCTTTGCAGTTGGATCACAATGGACCCCGACTTGAGAAGCAAATTGCCGTTCATCATTTCGCTTCTGAAGGAGGAAGGATACAGCGAAGCGGTACACATGTAAGTATTATCAGTCCAATTCTGGTAATTTGATGCCTGCCTGAGTATGGTTTTGTTTTAGCATATCCTGCAAATCAGATGCCACAACTCTCTCTCTCTCTGCTTTTGATTTTTAACGTACTTTGGTTTTGCATTGCGTAGGTTGGAACAAGAGTCTGGTTGCTATTTCAACATGGAGTATTTTGAATCCAAAGTTCTGGCTGGAGAATTGGATACGGTTGAGTGTTATCTCTCCGGTTTTACAAAAGTTCAAGAGAACAGCTACTCTATGAAAACTTTCTTTGAGATCAGGAAACAGAAATATTTAGAAGCATTGGACATGTAAGCGTTATTCTCTATTGAAATTTGATCTGTATCGGTGCTTGTTGTTTGTGTTGTGAAATTTATTTCTTGCATGAACACTAGGCCGGTTTATGTTTTCATCCTTTTAATGATTAAGTATTGAGATTTTCAGGCCAGTTTATTTTTCTGTTTCTAAAAGTTGATTTTGGGTTTTGCAATTTCAATGTAAGGTTAATTGGTGATTCTGTTCAATACTTCTGTTTTTGCTATTGAGATATTGCTTGCTTCTTATTCTCAGACTCTTCATGGTTCAGATTCCAGAATTTTGGTGGATTGTGTTAGTTTAATTTTGAATGTTTTCATATTTTGTGAACGTTGTAGAGAATCATTTCAAGATTAGGAATTTAAGGTTATAAATTCCTCAGGTGTATTTAAATAATGCAGCACTGAGTTTTTTAGGTCACATTTTCTGAGTAGTTTTCCACTTTTCCAGGAAAGACTATGCAAAAGCTGTGGAAATACTTGGAAAGGATCTCAAAGTATTTGAAAGTGACAGTGAGTGCGATTACAAGGAGCTCGCACAGCTAATACCTTTGGAATACATCCGGTAGTGCTCTGTTTTATGTTTGTTTTTATTAATTTTTCATGTCGTCTCATTGATTCTAAATTTTAAAAATGAGTTGGGTCTATGTAGTGAAAGTGAGCAACTTTCTCGACGTGTGGATACAACATTCACAAGGAAATTGTTGTCTCAGAAGCTAAGAGAGCTTATAGAACGCAACCCTCAAATTCTCAATAAGCTGGCATTTCCGCATATTGAAACTTCTGGGTTAAGAATCCTCGCAAATCAAAGGTCCCGCTTCTCTCCTTACCTTGCCACAGTTTCCAAAATTGGTTTAAAAAATTTATTCCTTTTCAGCAGTTGCAAAAGTCACGTCTTAGATTTGATCTAATGTGTTCACTACAATTGTATCTTCAAATG
The DNA here is from genome assembly GCA_007258455.2 of Sequoia sempervirens. Lineage (NCBI taxonomy): Eukaryota > Viridiplantae > Streptophyta > Pinopsida > Cupressales > Cupressaceae > Sequoia > Sequoia sempervirens. The sequence goes on along the minus strand of VDFB02104176.1, from coordinate 27,847 downwards.
GGAGTTGTTTGATTGAGCTACCTAAAGAACTAGTTAATACTAATTATGAATTAATCTAACAACTATAAACTTATTCGATCAAGTAATGTGATTAGAAGTTCAAATTAATTGTCATGTTTATTGTCCACATTTTTGCTGGTAATCTGCAAAATGTTTGAAAAGAAGTCTACCAGTTTCGAGGGTAAAATTTTTAATTAAAAAACCCATTCAGCGTCGGATATTGTGCTTTAAGCAGGGACTGAGTCTTTTTTTTTTCTTACAACTAGCTTATAAGTTTTTATATGCCTTTTTTCCCAGTCTAAATTGGCAGCATCAACTTCGCGGAGACCAAAGTTCTAATCCTGATGCCAACACTTCGCTTTTTGGTCACACATGTGGACCTCTCGGTGGATCTCAAACTCGTACAAATAATTCTGTTGTTGGAGCAATTCCACAAGGGGTACCTTTTTCTCCTATTGCTGCACATGATGTAAGTTGTGTTACCAATCAGTATTTAAATTTTTTTAATACCTGCTTCGTGCCTTCACTGTTCTCTTGTTTAAATTTTAGGCGTTTGTTGTTTGTCATAGCCTTTCTTAGTAATAAGCCTTTTTTCTGATTTTTTGCAGCCATTTCCAGGTGGAATTGATCTCTGTGGTAGTAGTAGCCTGTCTCTTACAGGATGGATGGCAAATTCTGAGCCTTCCATGCCACATCCTCCCGTAGCTGCAGGCAGTGGGAATCTTGGTAATATATTAAAACTCTATCAAAAATGAATTTTACCTTCATTAGCATTTATGTTACGAAATAATTTGTACAATAGAAGATATTTTGAAATATTGATAATAATATGTCATTTTAGGGGACAACCTCTTAATCCACTTCGAGAGATATCTCCAATATTCTTCAATAAGAACTCAACACTCAACATGATGATAATAATCAACCCATACCTCTTATATATACCATATTTATGCCTTGGATACCACCTAAACTGACTTTGATCTAACTCCTAGGATGGCCTAAATATGTATATATGATTATAACAATGATTATGTAACTTATTTAAGAGTTAAGGTAGTCACAAGCCGACTACTCATAACATAATACGCATTATAGAATTAGGAGCATAATAATTTCTTAACGATTCTTAGATGTGTGTCATGAGATGTTGGTTTCTTAATAAAAGTAATTGTTCTTTCTCAATTTCTAAATTATAATAGGATCTCCCCTGCTGTCTGGAAAGAAATAATGAACCAAACAATGTAGATTTTCTGAAATGTTTTAATGGCTCATGATTTCGACAGGTTTACTGAAACGAACTATGACTCCCCGTGCAAATAGTGCTGGAATTGACTGTCAATTTGTGAATCCTGATCACACTTTTAATCGTTTCCGTATTGGTCCATCTGATGAAGTAAGTTACGGTATCCTTTCCATGTATGATGTAGTTTTTGAAGTTCCTTAATACTCATTCCAAGCTATTTCTAATTACACAAAATGACTCGTTTGGTCTTTGTCCTTTGTTGTGTCTTCTCTCCTGCCATATATTTCTCTATTTAATATTTTCAGTAGAAATATTGATATAACTTTGAGTATACTATGACACATGACAATTTACAGTCTAATAGCTCAATCAATGAATTAGAATAGATATTATTTCTATTAAGATCTTCAAAATTGGCATGACTATTACAAACAAAACATGTTGATATATCTTACTATATGACAAAAATATCGTAAGTACCTAAGCAAGTTTAAGGATTTTGATTTCTGAAATCTAGTTTCTATTTATATTTGCATGTTGGACTTTCCCCTCCAAATATATTAGGAGACATCCATTGCTAGTCAAACTTTGATCAGCGTGTCTCTCCCCCTCCAATGTCTGCATTGTGCCTTCCCCTGCCTCCTGCCTTCCAAAAAATATTGGTAAGCTTTGAGAGCTTCAGCCTCACCACCACTATCAATTTGCCAAATTCTCAAAGCCTAAACAATCCGTTACAGAGCATCATTCTTATATTCAAGTTACACATAAGGATCCTGACATTAATTCTTTGAAATAGACACTAAAAATATGTCCCGAAACTTAAGATAGCAATAATGACCTTTACTACTTAAGTGAGATAGCCATCATCCTTGGCTATCCCATTAAGAATGAAGTCTACCTTCATTTTGATAAAAAATCCAGTTTTCTCCATTCTTTTAAGCTTATATCTCATATATTTTCTAAGGGATTTGCAGAATTTAGAGGGTCATGACTTTCCCTAAACTCTGAATTAGAAAACTAGTGATAATTTTGTCTTTCAATGTCATGTCCAACATTAGAAAGCTATATATACTCAGCAAAGAGTTTTCTTTACCTACTAGTCATCGTTATGGATTAATTATACGCAAAAATTAACATTTACTATTTTTCTTCTGATTAGCAGGTGATGCATAGAGGACCAACTCAACCTCATAATTTTTGTTTGCAAAATGATCTTCCTTTGAAGGTTGTGAGAAGCCTCAGCCAAGGCTCAAAAGTAACTAGCATGTACTTTCATCCCCAGAAGCAATCAATTCTGTTAGGTATTATTCACTTTCGCTTGCCAAATATTAACATTGTAGTCTACAAGGCTCTTCCAGCTAATCTATTAATTCTCTTTTAATAGAATGAAATCTACGCGTATTGACTGTGATGATTATTTCAGTTGGAACTTGGACTGGTGATCTTGGAATTTGGGACGTGGGATCAGGTGAAAAATTAGTTCACAACACCTTTGAAGTTTGGGATGCTTCAAATTGCACCACAAAGATACAGGTCTATTTTCTGCCTTTAATGTTAGTAGTGATCAATCTATGTGAAGGAACATCTATTATATTAGTTGTTTGCAGATCTTCTCATTACTTATAAAATGATTCTCAACAACAAAGAACTAACTTATATTTGTTCATCCTGCCATTTTGTGCTTAGTCTGTACTTCTTGTTGACAAACCAGCAGTGAACCGTTGTATTTGGAGCCCAAATGGAGAAACGGTTGGTATGTTGGTCTACCTCATTGGCCGCTAGGATAAGCATTTGGATATTCACTTATTGTGTCAATGATGATGACCCCTTTTGATAAGTAGACAAAGATACTATAACAATAGAAATTTGTTTTGAAGGATTTGTTTGCTTATGACCCGACTTGCAGGAGTTGCATTTTCCAAGTCTTTTATTCACATATATTCATATACTGGGGCTGGAGAATTGAGACCACAGCTTGAGGTTCATGCATAAATTTAGAAATAAAATGTGTTTTGTTTCCTCTATTTTCTATTCAACAGAAACTAACAAAATTAAATTCAAAATTTGCAGATCAAGGCTCATAATGGGGGGGTAAATGATATTGCCTTAAACTGTCATAACCAGCAGCTTCTTGCTTTCACATGTGGGGATGACAAGTGCATCAAGGTAAATCATTATACTATTCTACTGACCAACAATAATGCTGTTTATCATGGTGACACATCAGTTCTTTCCAAATAGGAGATTTGAAGTAGTCAGTTATCCTATATAGCACTATGATAATGCCCAATCTCAAATTACTTGTCTCTGAAGGTATGGGATGCACTAACGGGGCACTTGCAGTACATATTTGAAGGTCATGAAGCCCCCGTTTATTGCATTTTTCCTCATCAGAAAGAGAACACCCAGGCATGTGATTCCCAGAAGCCTCTCCATAATCAAAAGAATGTTGGAGGATAAGCCATTTATGCAGAAAATAAGAAATTGCATGTCTCTAAATCTTTTCTTTCCAAATTGAGATTCCTCTAGCTTTAAAATAAATAATCTGAAATGTTCAGAACATGCCTCATAATCTTTCATGATTCATTGCAGTTCATCTTCTCTACAGCTATTGATGGCAAGATCAAAGCCTGGTTTTACGATGCTAGGAGGTCCGCATTTGACTATGATGCACCCGGGAAGTCCTTCACTGCAATAGCTTGTAGTGGTGATGGATCACGGTACTGTGTGATATTCTAAGTTAGAAGTCCTTATTCTGTGGTTTGACTACAGAATATGGTGGTAATTTACAGATATTAGGGTTTTAAATTCCTAGAGATATTCTTTGATTATCTTTATCTTCTGTTGGATTAGACTTTTCTCATGTGGAACGAGCAGAGAAGGTGAATCATACTTAGTTGAGTGGAATGGAAGTGATGGAACAATCAAGCGTACATATTCTGGCCTTCTAAAGCGCTCCTTGGGGTTGGTGCAATTTGATACAACAAGGAATAGGTTCCTAGCAGCAGGAGATAATAGCCAAATTAAGTTTTGGGACATGGACGATGTCAATATATTGGCAACAACTGTTGTTGAGGAAGGTTGCTTGGAGGTAAACATAGACCTACCATGATGCCCATTAGTACAATTTTCTACAGTTAAGAAAAAAATATGATTTTATAAATTAATACTCTTCATTGACTAGGCCCTGTAATATTTTGCAGGTATGTCCTCGTCTCTCTTTTAACAAAGAAGGGTCCCTTTTGGCTGTGACAACAAAGAACAGTGGGATCAAGATCTTAGCCAATGCAGATGGATTGCAATTGCTTCACATGCTAAAAAATGGTGTGTTTTGCGGAGCATAGGTGTCTGCAGAGGCACTAGTAACTGTTGATGAATGATGCATGCTGCCTCACCGCCATGCTGCATGTTACTTCACTGGCATGAGCAGTTTGCATTATTTTTGTTTTAGATAACTCCTAATAGACTGTGATTTCAATGTTTATCTGCCAGTTTAAAAGCTGTGCAAATAATGCATGATAGATGCATGTTTAGTTTTTATTAGATGCTACAATCTGTTATTTTTTTAGAGGTGCGGACTTTATTAATAATTTACCTCTGTATTGTTTTGTGTGAGCCTCAAAAACTGCTGTGTAACAGTTATATTCTTAGAATTAATACAGAATCTTCCGCCAAAGTTCTTCGCTGGAAATTAATTAATGATTCTTTTTTTCATGACTGTTTAAGTAGCATTGGTCAGTGATGCAGAGAGTACCTCTACTCTCTCTCTCTAACCACTCCTCTGGGTTCTGCTGATCTGCATATTAGATTTTAACATCCACAAAACACCAAAGAATACAATAATAACTGATAGTCAAAGCAAAACAAAACTCAGAACTCAGATTCATTATCACAAAAGACATAAATGAAATCAATAGAAACAGAGATAGCAAACAAAAACCAATCTTTCTACCAAACTTCACCACCCCAAAAGAAAAACCTCCACTCCCTCCCAAGACTCCCCAAAAAAATCCCACAAGAAGGGGAAAAGAGACAAAAATAGACTGTCCAAATCCGACAGTTACAAACCAAAAATGCATGAACAACTAAAAAAAGATAAAGATTGATGGGTAGGGGGAGCCCATCAATTAATCAACAGTTATATTATCTTCCTTGCCTTTGAAAGGTTTTGAATCTCTTGGTTTAGAAGAGTCTAATTTTGTAATCTCCATGAGATCTTCTTCAGTGATCCAAGTGTTGTTGGAATCCAGTAAACTCGCCCATTTTACCAAATACATCTTATAATTCTTGGATCTTGTGGCAGCAATCTTAGTGTCCACTATCTTTTCAATTTGCTCTCTTCTTTTTCATGGCAATGTACTCGACAAGTCTCTTAGCACATTTTCATTAGGAATTTGTTCAGGACTGGAATGGAAAGGGTAAAGATCTGCAACATTGAAGACAAGACTAATATCTAAATATTCAGGCAAATTTAATAAATAGGCATTCTCACTAATTTTCTCTAGTATTTTACATAGTCCACTTTTCTCGGTTTTAATTTGTTATAAGTGCCTTGAGGAAATCTTTCTTTACATAAATACACCATGAATTGCTCACCTTCCTCATATACCTTTGATGCAAATCAGCATTCCTTTTATATTGCTCATTGGTTAGTTGCAGCTTGTGCCTCACTTGTTGTATTTCTTGTATATGTCTTGCAAAGTCCTCTCCATGTTGACGAGCCCATTTCCCATTTGGAAGATCAATCAGATCAACAACCCCCTTAGGATTGTTTCCCAAAACAACTTGGAAAGGAGACTTACTAGTGGACCTATTGATGCTTGAATTAAAAGAAAAATCAACTTGTGCCAAAATCAAATCCCACTGCCTTGGATTCTCCCCAACTAGGCATCGAAGTAAATTACCCAAACTCTTGTTTACCACCTTAGTTTTCCCATCTGTTTGAGGGTGATAGGTTGAACTATACCGCAGTTTACTATCAAGTTTTCTCCACAAAGTCCTCCAAAAGTGGCTCAAACACTTTGTATCTCAATCAATAGTAATAGTTTCGGGCAGTCCATGCAAGCAAACAATTTCTTTAAAAAACAATCAGCAACCTTATTTGCATCAATAGTCTTTTTGCATGGAATGAAGTGGGCCATCTTTGAGAACTGATCCACAAACAAAAATAGAATCATTTCCTTGTTGAGTACAAGGTAATCCCAACATGAAATCCATGGAGATATCAATCCATAGCCCCTCAAGATTGGGTAAGGGTTTGTATAACCCCATGTTTTGCTGTCCTCCTTTAGAAACTTGACAAACTATACATATAGAAACAAATTTATTCACTTCCTTCCTTAATTGAGGCCAAAAACTTTTCTCACTTACTAGGCTATAAGTTTTGTCTCTTCCAAAGTATCCCCCAAGCCATTTAAATGCATTTCTTGAATTAGTTTTTCCCTCTTGGATCCTGTGGGGATACAAAGTTGGAGTCCTCTAAATAAAAATCCACCTACCAATAAGTAATCTTCAAAAAATTTATTCCTTGCAACAGAGGACTATTGAAGGCAACAATAATTTTTTTGAAATAAGGATCATTTGCATATTCTCCCTTCATTTCCCCAAACCCAACAATCTCATTGGTCATTGAGACAAGTAAATGACATCTTCTACTTAAAGCATCAACCACTACATTAGTTTTTCCACTCAAATGTTGAACCATAAATGTATAATTTTGCAAAAGGTAGACCCATTTGGCATGTTTATGTGATCATTTGGTTTGGGAGTTGATATATTTCAGTGCTTGATTGTTTGTCAACAAGATGAATTCTCTTTGTAATAAGTAGTGTCTCCACTATTTCAATGTTTGGACAATAGCATACAATTCTTTATCATAAGTACCATACCTCTTCTTGGCATCATTTAGTTTCTCATTGAAGTAGGAAATTAGCTTTCCCTCTTGACTCAAGACACCCCCAAAGTCTATTGCTAAAGCATCACACTCAATGCTAAAAATATTCTCAAAGTTCAGTAAGGCAAGGATAGGGGCTTATGTCACCTTCTTTTTAAGTTGCTCAAAACTTCTCCCAACTACTAGAGTCCAAGAAAAAGACTTTCCTTTAGTATGATCATTCAAGGGAGTGCTTATTCTACTAAAATTTCTAATAAACCTCTTATAGAAGTTTACTAACCTATGAAAACTCCTTATTTCTGTAATACTTTGAGGGATATGCTATTCAAGTATAGCCTTAATCTTTTAAGGATCCATGCTTACTCCTACTAAAATCACATTTCCAAGGAAAAACAACTTGTCTCTACAAAACTCACTTTCCTCAAGATTTATAAACAACCTCTCCTTTGTAAGTGTATCAAAAACAATTTGAAGATGTTCCAAATATTCTTCCATGCTCTTGCTGAAAATTAGAATATCATCAAAATAGATTATGATAAATTTTCCAATATAGGATCTAAATACCTAGTTCATGGTGCACATGAAAGTGGCAGGGGAATTAGACATCCCAAAAGGTATCACCAACCATTCATATAACCCATCCTTGACCTTGAATGTCATCTTCCATTCTCCCCCTTCTCGAATTCAAATTTGATGGTAACCACTTCTCAAATCAACCTTGGAGAAAATTTTAGCACCTGCCAGTCTAACATGTCATCCATTCTAGGAAGTGGGTATTGATACTTTACCATGATCTTGTTGATGGCTCTAGAGTCCTCAGACATTCTCCATTTGCCTCCCTTTTTGGGTGATAGTAAAGCTAGTCTGGCACAAGGGCTCATGCTCTCCCTTATGAACCCCTTTTCTAACAATTCACAAATTTGCCTTCTTATTTCTTCATTTTCTTTTGGAGATAATCGATATGTAGATTGGTTAGGAAGCTTAGATCCTAGTACTAAGTCAATATGGTGAGTAATAATTCATGAAGGAGGTAAACCAACAAGTAGCTCTATTGGAATTATATCAAAATATTCTTTCAACAACTTTTGCATCTCTAATGGAGGTTGGATCCTACTAGGCTCGCTTGCTTCTTTTGGGCATAACAAATAACAAGTTGATCCCTTGTTCTCATTGCAAAATTTCTTATAGCTTGTTGAAGCAAGAAACAATGCTGACATTTCAAATGCATCCTCTTCTTTCCATGGTTTTAAGAGTGTTTTCTCTCCTTCATGTTGAGCCTCATAAATATTCTCCCTACCTCGATGGATTACATTTCGGTCATACTACCAAGGCCTACCCAACAACAAATGACATGCATCCATTGGCACATCACAAAGCACTTCATCCACATAAGGGCCAATTTTGAATGCCACAAGACAAGATTTATCCACCAACACACTATGATCCTTCTTTAACCAAGAAATTTTGTAGGGATTAGATTTTAGAACACAAGCAAGTTGAAATTTGTCAACCATTTCTTTACTCACCAAATTATCAATAGATCTCCCATCTATGATCACCTTACATACCTTGTCCTTAAATTTACATTTTGTTAGGAAGACACTTTTCCTCCTCCAATCAGCTTCAGGAGTTTCTTTGTCCCCAGATATTAAAGTTCTTCTCAAAATTAGGTTCTCGCCTAACTCAGCTTCAGCTTCTTCAAACCAAAATTTTTGTCTTCTTCTTGGTCTACCATCACCCTTTTGGAGTTTTGAGGGAAATCTACAGCCTTGTGGTCTTCATCACAAATAAAACACTTTAAGGGCTTCCACTCTCCAGAAGATGGTTGTCCATGTCCTCTACCCCTAAATCTTCCCCTTCCTCGAAAATCTGGCTTCACACACTCGTCTGGCTCTTCTTCTTTAGTAGGCTTGGAGGAACTCCCTCTTTCTCTATTTTAGTAGTTATCACCTCTCTTACTCATAAATTTTCCCTTTCAACTTAGCTTCTCCTCTGCCCTTAATGCATATTCATAAGCTTCATCCAACGTAGGCACTTTTAGAAATGCAAGATGATGACTCAACTTACACACTCCTATGCTCTGATACCAAAATGATGAAAGCCTATGTGATTTCATACAAACAATAATACCTCAAATACTAGAAGACAATGATCAACAACAAGCTCAAACTATAGCTGGAAAACATAAACACTTCCAGAGACAATTACTTGCAAGAAACAACAAAGGTAAGGTAGTAGAATGTTGGTTCAATTAATCAAGTTGATTCATCAACAATGGTGACAAGAACATACATGTTCATTCCTCATTCAATTGAGAGACTTCACAGTTCATAAGCACCAAAAACAAGAAACATTTGCAAACTAAATTCCTTACTCCAAGCAATAGGATTCAAAGCTTACACGCACCATTGAAAGGAAAAGAGTTTTAATGTATTTAAATCTATGCAAAAAAAAAACTGAGTACAAAGAAGGTCGATCCTTAGCCAATCAACTAATTACAAAGACAGCCAAACCCCAGTCAATCAATCCTTCGCTTTGTTCTTTCCCTTATTCTCTATTCTTGTTCTCTTCTACCACACAACAAATTGAGGTATTTCTCCTATCCTCTGCTCTCCCCTCATTCTCTCCCCATCATCTCTTTCTCCTTGCTATCCAAAACAGTTCGCTCTCTCTCAAAATTCCAAATCACCCTCCTACCAAAACAAAACCGTCAACCCTCTCCTTTCTTGCTGAAAAAAAAAACTTCCAACTAACTATGACGATTCCCTCTACCTCTCTAATTGTTTCTTGGTTTTTTCCGATTTCCATGCGAAACTGAAAGTTAAAAACTCACATAATTGACTCAAATATGCTTTATCCTCCTTTCCATGCGAGTATGCATGCATAAATTTAGCACCATCGAAAACAGTAAATAAAAATCAAACCAAATTTTTTAAAAGCTCCTATGTTAGGCTCCCCAGGAGACAAAAGAAAGCATGTGTCCCCGCACATGAGGTCATCAGCCAGAAATTATTTCTCTATTCTTTTCTTTTGCATCTTCCAACATCGCTCTAGAACAATAGTCATGTGTTCAATCTATTTTCTTTTGTTTTCCTTTCTCTTTTTGCATCTTCTCCTTCTTATGTCTTTTTCACCTACAAGCCTCCAAAACTCCATCTCATGTTAATATATATCCTTTTCATCTTCTTGTTTTAAACTCTTCCTGTTAACAATTTCATTCAAAGATTCAAAAACATCATTACTAAAATCATTCAAATCAACTTGCTTACCTTCCACCTTGCATATGTTCTTCTCAAGCTTCTTCCAAGCTACTTCCGAAGGTACATCAATTTGTGTTTTCTTTGGCATCTCATTAGTCAATACTTTTGTTTCTTCATCTTCATTTACATCATCTTTGTTTTTCTTCATAGATTCTCTTGCATACTCCTGACCAACATTTTGTTTTCCATCTTACATTTTCTTCTTCTTTGTATTTTCTTTAGGCTCTACTTCCATGTCATCTTCATGGTGTGGTAATGTGTCTTCCCTTTTCAAGGCATCCATATTCTGCCCTCTTCTTTTCTGAACAATCATCTGCACTGGCCACTTCAACTTCGTTTTCAATGGCCAACCCTGACCATATTCTTGGATTCTTTCTTTAAGCCACTTCTTACACTTTTCTAAATCTCTTCTCAACTCTGCCGTTTCTTTATCCCACTCTAAATTCTGCTTCTTCACATTCTTTTTCATTTCACCTTTCTTCCTGAGGCTTTCTTTTATGGTATGTTGCTGCATCCTTTTATCTTTATGCTTGGCTTCTCAATACCTCACCTAGGTCTTCTCTCATTGTCCTTTTCCCAGTCTTTTAGTGCCCAAGTTCTTATTAACCTATCAAACTTTAACACACATACTTGTCAAAATCCTACGAGCATAACCGACTTCCACTTCCCAGATCTTTTAGGCTCTAATACCAAAAGTGATGACTCAACTTACACACTCCTACACTTTGATACCAAAATGATGACAACTTGTGTGATTTCATACAAACAATAATACCTCGAATAAACAATGATCAACGACAAGCTCAAACTATAGCTAGCAAATAGAAACACTTCCAGAGACAATTACTTGCAAGAAACAACAAAGCTAAAGTAGCAGAATGCTAGTTCCATTAATCGGGTCGATTCATGGACAATGGTGACAGGAACATACATGTTCATTCCTCATTCAATTGAGAGACCTCAAAGTTCATAAGCACCAACAACAAGAAATATTTGCAAATTACATTCCTTACTCCAAGCAACATGATTCAAAGCTTACATGCACCATTGAAAGGAAACAGAGTTTTAATGTATTTAAATCTATGCAAAAAGCACAACTGAGTACAAAGATGGTTGATCCTTAGCTAATTGACTGATTACAACAAACCCCAATCGATCAATCCTTCGCTCTGTTCTCGTTCTCTTCTACCATACAATAGATTGAGGTCTTTCTCCTATCCTCCACTCTCCCCTCATTCTCTCCCCATTGTGTCTTTCTCTTTGCTATCCAAAACAGTTTTCTCTCTCTCAAACTTCTAAATTGCCCTCTTGCCAAAACAAAACCGTTGACCCTCTCCTCTCTTGCCGAAACAAAAAAAAAACTTCCAACTAACTGTGGCAATTCCCTCCGCCTCTCTAACTATTTCTTGGATTTTTTCGGTTTCCATGCAAAACTGAAAGTTAAAAACTCACATAACTAACTTAAATATGCTTTATCCTCCTTTCCACAGATATGCATGCAAAAATTTAGCACCACCAAAAACAATAAATAAAAATCAAACCAAAATTTTTAAAAGCTCCTGCATCACAAGCTCATCCTAAAGTTGAAACTTTAGTCCATTCACATACCAAGCTGCTACTTTCCCTTCACTTTCCTACATATTTGTTCGAATTTGAAGCCTCATGAACTATTCAGTATAAGCTTGTATTGACTGATCCTTTTGTTTCAAATTTTGAAATTCTTTAAACAATTTTTGCTCATTATCATAGGGCAAGAATCGAGCTCTCAAATGTTTTAGGATCTTAGGCCAAAGCCTAATTTTATTTTTTCCTCGTCTTCTTTTCGAAATTTGCGCATTCTCCCACCACAAGGCTGTATGCGACTTCAATTCAGGTGCAGTAATTTTCACTCATTTTGAATCATCCTCATCAATGTCCTCCATGTCAAACTACTTCTCCAACTCTTGAACCCAATCTAGAAATACATATGAGTTGAGCTCCCCTTTAAAATCAGAAATATCAACCTTTACCTTGGAACTTTGGCTTTTTATGGCTTCAATAAGCCTCTCCATAGGGTCTAATGCATTGGCAACATTTCTACGAAGCCCTGCATTCCTCCTGCCGCTTCCTCCCCAATTCATACATACTCCCCTTTGGGCCATTGCCGATTGCTTTGATACCAAAACTAATGTAGAGAGTACCTCTACTCTCTCTCTAACCACTCCTCTTGGTTCTTCTGATCTGCATATTAGATTTTAGCATACACAAAACACCGAAGAATACAATAATAACTGATAGTCAAAACAAAACAAAACTCCAAACTCAGATTCATTATCACCAAAGACAAATGAAATGGATAGAAACAAATATAGCAAACGAAATCATCAATCCTTTTCTATTGATCCACAAAAAAAAATAAAAAATAAAAAGTAAACCAATCCTTCTCCCAAACTTCACCACCCTCCCAAAAAAAACCTCCACTCCCTCCCAAGACTCCCCAAAAAGAACCCCACAAGAAGGGGAAAGGAGTCAAAAATAGAGACTGTCTAAATCTGACAGTTGCAAACCAAAAATTCATGAACAACTAAAAAAAGAAAAAGACTGATAGGTACTGGAAGCCCATCAATTAATCAGCGGTTACATTAGTCAGAGCTGTAAGCGATTTTATTTATTGCTGCTGCTTTTTTCTGCTGTTATATTTTTGTTATCAGCTGGTTGGGCCTGTATAGAATCTTCAGTAACAAAGGTATCGTGCTATGTCACACATTTATCATGTTCAAGCATCCAATGACAAAACATTTATCATATCATCTGAATGCAGGACATGATTGTAAATCCTGTTGCTTCTGTAAATGAAACTACCCCACTTTTTGGTACCATAGGTTGCTTAGAAAATATTCTATCAGCAGTATCAGGGGTAAGTAGCTTCACTTCCGTTATTTTGTGGCCTTCTGTCTGGGTCATGCAGTTTATGAAATACAATGCATCTGCTAATCATTTAAGTTTGTGAAGAACATACCATGAAAATGGAAGGTCACATGTGACCAATATAAAATTAATACTCTGGTTGATGACAAGGAGATTCAAAATTTCAACGACCTTAATTCCATTCTTGTTGGTACAAATTATATTTCAAAATTGTTTAGGGTTAGTAGTTTCTGTTTGAAGCACAAATTTGGCTGCCTCAAGCTAGCCACATCATGTAAGATCGCTTGCTTCTCTTCTTATTATAATGCCACTCTCTCCAATCTCCTTAGTATTATTTGACATTATTGTACAATCACTTATATTTACTGATATGGTATCAGAACATAGGCCTGTTATTACCGCATATTGATTACATAATAACAACTCCTGGACTTGGGATCAATGAAATCAAGGAATAAAATTTGTTTGTTGAGTATCCATTTTTTTGTACAAAGTCACTGTTAATGTTCGAATGAACGTAATGTTAAAAGGAGAGTGGTTATCATTTCAAGATTCTAAATTTTATATATATAACGGAAGCATTTATTTATTTTTTATATTCAAACAATATTTTTTTAAATGGATTTGAACCCTAAAGTTATTTTTTGCAGTTAGGTATCCAGAGCTCTAGAAGATTGAGACACAATGTATTCTTTGGACAGAGTGCTTTAAATAAGAGGGATCAGTCAGAACTTAAAAGACAAGTGTCTCATACCACATAAACTTAGAAGAAGTAGACATTTGATCAGATGCCTTTCATATTGACTATGTGTGGTGTATTGCAGTTTTGAATTGCTTATATCTCTAGATTTGTTGTGAAAAACTAGATTATAAGATAGTGTCCAAGTACAATTTGACTACCCCATTCAACATTTATGTTGGTAAAATTTGATGGTAATCTATGACTTGATATAAGACAGTATCCAAGATGCAGGCCTTTCTTTTAGGTAAGGTAAACCCTTCTCTAGCTATTTTTTATGTTGGATGTATGAGTAAATAAATATTGAAAATGTCAACCTGTAAAAAGCAGTATTTTGCAGAGATCTAGATATAGTATAATGTGAAAAAAAATTAGTAAAAATGTTGGTGGGTTGGGTGGTTCGGTAAGTATGAATGTCTAGGTGAATTTAGTAACATAGGAATAATTCTATCTTCACAAAGGTGATGACAATTTGAATATCACTGTGCTGGTTTTGAAAGAGAAACCAGTTGCAGAAACACAAAGTTTTCTAATGTAAACATTAATTTAAAAAATCAGAGGATTTTATATCATGCAACTGTTGACAACATTTAACATAAAGCACCACATTTCTGCAGCAATCAAAATTATTGATTCATTAAAAACTATCTAAAATAAAGTGCCAACTAGTACAGACATTACAGTGCTCTCATAGTGTTTTCTATTTTGTAATAATGCTGCTCAGAATGACATTAATCTTCAGAAATCATACATACCAATCCAGGTAAGTATGCAGAGATAAACAGAAGGGAAAGCCTCAGACCTTTATTATTTTAAAATATGTTTCCATCTCAAACATCATGGGAGATGTTGGAATTAATAATCTTGAGTGGGAGTATTAAATCTCTGGAATGTACCTTACACCTAACCAAGATCTCTTGGATCTCGTAACCTACATTTCTCTTGTAACCATGGAGACTCTCTTTCTGACGTACAATTTTGAAGATTTTGAACAAAAGGTAAATTTAGAGGGAAATTAAATGTTGGTAGGTAAATTTGAAAAGTAGAAGAAAAATAAAAAAGAAAATGAGAAGAGAACAGTAGGCAAAAGACAAAGTGTTGAGAAAGAAAGCAGCAGCAGCAGAGGAAAAACAGAGCAGCAAAAGAGGAAGAACAGAACAGCAGAAGAGGAAGAAGTGCAACAGCAGTAGCTATAGGCATGCACATAGCAGCTCCAAAAAAATTGTGTGATTAGCATGATAATTTTTATTGTAAAAGATAATTTTTTATAAATAAAAAATATAGTTTTTTCTGTTTTTATGAATCTTGTTCTTCCTTCATTGATCTCCATTCTTGTCTAGTTTGGGTTTTATTCCAACAGATTGTTATCAGAACTGTAATCTCTGTTGTTTAATTTTGTTTTACTACAACAGGAGAAGCACCACTCAGAAGACTGAACAAAAAACAATAGTTAGAGAGGAAGAATAGGTGCTGGCAGCTTCCAGAATACTACAGCAGTCTACAGGACTCTCTCGAACAGAACAGGATGCATAAAGAACAACATAAGATATCCTTGCCAAAAAAGGGAACTGTTTTTTACAAAGAATAATACAAGACCTGGATGCAGTTGCGTGGATTTTAGAACACAATTAGTTGAGCAATTTAAAAACAGTGATAAAAACAGAACAGCAAAAAGAAATAATAGAAAATACACAATGGAGTTTACATGGAAAAAACAAATTACGTGGTTCACCAAAGTATGGCTACATCCATGGGAAAGGCAGGTTAATCTCTATTTTTATTATCTTTGCTACAGCAGCTTGCCAAATTACATTATCCAAAAGTTATTTAAATGTCTCCAAAAACATGAAGAGACAGCAAATGTAGATGAAGAGGCAAAGGAAGACAAATGGTTGGACACCGTCGGACTTCACACACAACGATCTCACTTGAAGTCCAAACCATTGCTGCAAGTAAACACACTCAGAGATATCCCCAGTTTTCCAGGCTTATTGTCACATCTTGACAAGGCCAAGAGAAGCTTTGCAAAACCCAAGCTTCTCCTTTGTGACTACCTTCGTAAGTGCATTGGCAGAATTTACACTAGTATGTACCTTTCCCAACTTCAGCTTGCCCTCTTCAAGAAAACTCCGGATGAAATGGTATCTCAGCTCTATGTGCTTTGTTCTATTGTGAAAGGCAGCATTTTTGGCTAGATGTATAGCACTATTTCTGTCACTATACAAGGTGAAGACTTGCTATTTACAACCCAATTCACCGAATAAACATTACAACTATAACATTTTCTTAGCACCTTCAGTGAGAGCAATGTATTCCACTTCTATAGTAGAGAGTGCTACCTCTTGTTGCAATTTAGAAAGCCAACTGATTGCTGCCTTTACAAATGTGAAAACATAACCAATGGTAGATCACCTTTTGTCCAAGTCACCAGTCATATTAGAATCAACAAAACCTTGCAGCTGAGGCTCTTTTTCTTTAAATATCAAAACATGATGTGAAGTTCCCTTTAGATATCTCAAAATCCACTTCACTACTTGCCAATGAATCTTCTCAGGATTACTCATATACCTGCTGACCACTCCCATTACATGAGCAATGTTGGGTCTTGTTTAGACCATTTCATACATAAGAATCCCAACAATAGAGGAGTAAGGTGTTGGTTTTTTTTTTCAGCAAAACCTCGACAATCCTCTAAAGGTGTGCCAAGCCTTATGCTCAAGAACTTCAAGATTAGTGGCCAACGAATGGGAGATTGATATGAAACCTTTCTCCCCTGCATTTCGGGCTTTGTGAAACCCAGGAGGGTGATCCCTACAGTGTAATTCAAGATACTCTTGAATTAAAGTATTAGATACATTGTAAATCACAAATAATTCTCCTTTAATTGTTTAATAGACATAATACCCTAAAGATTTGGCTGACCTTCATGGTAATGTCTAACTTAAACATGAGAAATATTATACATTAAGTTCAACATACTTTCACACTAAAATAGGAAATTAAATTTGTTTTGAATGTAAATGCTACAAAAGATCTCAGGAGACTAGAACATTAAAAGACCAATGCCATATCCTAGGGTGGAGGACTTTAAACCATGTAATTGAAAATACTTCACAACATTCATTATTTCATAACTATGCCTATCAAGGATGCCTTACACCATTAATAGCAGAGACTTAAACAGTAATACTTAGTGATACTGGCATACAATTGCATAAACCTTCGTTCATGTTAATACAATTTAACTCATTCCTTGAATAAGAGTAATAATAGTGAACAAACATTCAAGGAAAGACAAGAAGATGAATAACAGGAATCCTTGATTACTTATATTCAAAATTTATGCAATGTCTACAGTGGAGAAAATTGGCCTCGAATATCTTGCCATTTGTATTAAAAAATGACAGTGTTGTGATTATATTCACCATTACAGGGCTTGAAGAACCTAGAGAACCTAAAATAGACTCATATTTTATTGTCCAGACTTGTTACAAAATGCCTCCGTGAGACCAATCACCAAGCCCAAAAACCCCCTTGCAAAAGGAATAGAAATTAATTTTAAAGAGGAAAGGAACTTCTAGATGGAATTTCAATTCGACACTTGGCACCAATCAAACCTTCAGATCAATAACAAATTTGCACTTGAAGAATGCCCCTTGCTCATTACCTTCCCACCTCTTCTACTTTCCCCTACCTATAACTGAAATTGTTTAACCCATGTTGGCTCAATATTCTGTTCTTATTGGGCCGTAAAGCCCATTTTCATTAGCTCCATCGTCACCTGTGCATCCAATATTGTGCATCCTGGCCATTGGATCACTTCGATAGATGCCTCATAGACTCATAACACCTTCTAGATGACTAAAATTGTGCCATTTGGCGCCTCCCTGCTCCCCCGCGAGTTGATGAAAAGCTCTGGCAGGTCCCCTGCGAGCTGGCGGGGAAGGGCATAGATCACCACCGCTTGAAAATCCACGACATGCCACCGTAGCCGTTGATCCCTTTGCACCACACTTAGATACCATCATTGTCTAGCCTATCGCTCATCACTGAAGCAATTGGAAATAGAATACTCACTACAACAACAGGCGATGAAGAAAGAAGGCCATCACACCATTGCTATACTCTCCATCAAACTGAAAAGGCCTTTTGCAACATACGATGCAATGGGAAACCACTAAGCAAAGGGGTTAGTGAACGAGATGAGAGTGATGGACAAAAGATATTACCTAGGCAATAGGGAACCTACACAACAAGTCAACTGCAAAACATAGTGCAAGAAAAGCAAAGGCTAGGTTTTTCGAATAGATGGAAAATAAACCCTAAACCATAATCTGAACCAGTGAACCAGAAGGTCAAAGCCTTGAAATGCAATATTGAACCACAAAATTTTGAAAGGGCTATTAGTGGCCTATGCTTGGGGACGCATGCCCCTTGCAGGAATGGCAAGATCTCAGACATCTACTAGAAGAGTAGATTGAGTGCCAAATCCATCAGGCACCCTACAACGTTCTCCACAATTCAATTTTTCAAACCTCATTTGATGGCCCCAAGCCATCAAATGAAAAGAAGAACAAATGTTTGCCTTTGTCAAACACACTGTTCTTTGTTTTCTAGACTAAGCCAAATCTGAAAACATTGCCATTGTAAATCTGAAAACCACAATCACCATTGGCATGCTTAACCACATCATTGTACTTTCCAATGTCTCCATTAACACTGTCAATCTGATAGTGGAAATCAGACACCACTGAAATCCACCAACATTTGGCATGCATATGTCACACCCTTTAAATGGAGTAAACTTACACCTGGTGTGATATCCCTCATCCACAAGATCATTGTCATACACGATCATTTTTTTGTCAAATTGGACTAGAAAGTGGAGAAATTCATAGTGTGTTTGAAAAGGGTCACTATGAAACTTCTCATCATTCATCTGCACATGAAATCTGAAATCCTCATAATGATTAGGCTGAATAAAAATGTCATGTCTTACATATGGTATGCAATCCTCTTGTGTAGTAAACACAAAATGTTCACATAAATGTATCTCCTTCAACTGAATTGCATCACAAGCAAGTTTATCTCCATCCAAACAACACAACTCAGCCACATTATTATATGCCTCAAGAATATGAAAACAAGATTTATCAACACCCATAATACCTTCATCGTCGTTCAAATCATGGCATTCAAAAGAAATGTTAGCATCCCATACACAAACAATGTTTTCCAACTCAGGTTCAAAGACAAGGTCATCAACATTCTCCAGATTATCACACAACTCTATATAGAAAGCTTCAAGTGCAAGCTCAAATGACTCTGAATTTACCTTTGCAACAAATTCCTCACAGTGACTGTTCAAAGCACATTTACTGTTGCAAGAAGTATCACACTCAACATTACCTCCTACTGCATCAACATGAATATTTGAAACATACTACTCATGAGGAAGACCATAGGTTGCACACCCAAAAAGAAGGTCCTCATATGCATCAATGTGATAAACACAATCACATTCTTCAAGTGCAACTTCAGCATAAAAAGATTCATCAACTGTACCAACATTTATCTCTATATTTTCACTTTCATGTACAACTTCACCCATGCTATTCTCATGTAAATAATTAGTAATAACTTCAATACCAGAAAAAGGAATGGAAGAAGGTGACATATCAAACAAGAAGGGAGTTCCTTTTTCATCATTCACATCACCCACATATGCATGCTCTATAGAATCAGCTTCTTGAACTAATTCATCTAATGTGTCTCTTGCACATATACCCTTTTCTTTGTCCATACTACTGCAATAATCAACAAGGTCATATTCCTCACTATCAAACTAAAAATCATCATTTATTTCTTTATTGAAGCTTCTCACAAATGATTTCTCCAACTGAAAATCATTACACACTCTGTCATTTGCATTTGATATGTTGCTAATCCGAAGAGTATTACTTGGATCAACAAACTCCTTTGTCTCATCACGATGAAGACTTACATCAATGCCACACTCAATACTTGTAGAATTAATATGACTAAGTATACCATAGCATTGTTGATCACATATCTCCTCTTCAAAAAATATGTTCAATTGATATCCCTTGTCATGCTCTTGTCTAAGAGAATTTGGAGTCCCATTGTTCTTCACAACATCATACTCATTCCTTGAAGAGAGGATATTCAAATCACCTCGGTTTTCAGTAGCTAGCCTCTCCATACAAGGTTCTGAAAATCTAATATCATCAACACAATTTGAACTGAGATGATCATTCAAGAAATTATCATCACTATCATAGATTTTCATAATATCATCATGCAATTGTGAGCTTTGAAAAATATTGTCATCATCTTTATTCAAACACTTTGCACTTAGGGAGATTAATTCTACCTCATCTTCTTGAGAGGGATCACAATCACTAGGGCTGCCAATAGTATTGTAATGCCTTTGATCACCTAGACAAGAATGTTTTTCAGCTGGTTGCATATTTACATCTGCAACACTAATGTTGTCATCATGAAGACTTGAAACTTTAGAATCAACATACTCAGTGCAATGATCCAAAAATAGATCTTCCACTTCTATTGTATTTTCAAATGTGATCAATGCACCTGACCCAAATGATTCATGAAGACTTCAAACTTCAGAATCAACATACTCGTTGCAATGATCCAAAAATAGATCCTCAACTTCTATTGCATTTTCAAATGCGATCAATGCACCTGACCCAAATGATTCATCATAACATCTTTTCTCCTTGTCAATGAAGGAGAATGTGCTTTCAATATCATCTGCATCATTGCAACCTTCATCTAGTATAGAAAATTGGCTCTCTACTTTTGTGTTTTCAAATTCAATAGAAGGCATGACTTCACATGTTTCATTCATCTCATCATGTCTTACATCTTGACTAATATGGTTGTAATCTTCATCTGGATATATTTTCTCCATAGGTTGTTCAAAAAAAAAATCCTCACCACTACAAGATGCATTATCATTGTCTTCTTCTATACCATCCAGATCTATTTGATGAATTATGGGAAAAGTACCATCACATAGTTTAGTTAGGAAACCACTTCCAAGCTACTCTATTATTTCTTCAATCACTAAAATCCATTGATATATGCACTTAAGGTTAGGGGGCTTCCAATCAGTTGGCATGGTACTCAGACCTGGCTCAAGTCCTTCATAAAAAACATCAATACATACTAATTCATCAGGTCTATTTAATACTAGTATAGAAAATAGAATTTCCATGAATCTATCATAAAAATATAAAGGATTCAACTTTACTTTCAGACTGCTCTTCAAACTCTTCATGGATATGCAGATTTCTATCCTCAAATAGGAATTCATTGTCTATTGATATTCCATCAAACTGATCAATGAAAAATATTTTGAGCTCTTTCCATGAACATATGGAATGTAGTGGTAGGTTAGAAAACCTATATTCAACAACATTTTCTAAAGTTCTCACAAAAAACTTCATGATAGCATCATTTTCTTCTATTTGACATCTTTCATCAAATCAATGAAATTCTGTAAATGTTGTGATGCTGACTCTTTGAGATATCCTCTAAACTTAGGCAACTATTCATTAATTCTTCTTGAGATAAAGTGTGGATAACCCTGAATTTTACTAAATCCAAAGGGTTATATCTTTCACTAGTGAACATCTTTCTTTGAGGACATGACTGTGTTTTAGGAATGACATTAAAGCTTGTAGAGGGAGAACCAGAACAATCATACATTTTTGCAAATAAAACTTATTCCCTCTACAACTATTTAATTCTTAATATCCCTTTATCCCTTTCTTGTAGTGCTTATTTTCACTGAATAAGGGAACCAAATTTTTCTAGGACTTTCAATCATGGTCTTCATACATAGACCTATTCTTCATGAAAACCAAAGCATAAAAATACCTAGATATGTTGCAACTACTGTAAATTTTCCTTCATGTCTGGAATTCTTTGTAGATTTGAAACTTTCTTCACATCTTCATTAGGTTCTTTTGATCAAGTCACCACCTCTCTTCACAGAGGACTGAACTTCAAGCAATATGAAGCTTTTTCAAAGTTGAATTTCATTCAGGGTCTTCTCCAACAACAAAGTCACGCATAAATTTTTTGAAATCTGCTGCAACAAAACCCCTTTTAGGTCAAAAAACTTCAATATCTAAACCAGATGTTCAGATTCACCAATTTTTTTACTCTTTCCAAATGGATACTCATTTGATGTCCCCAGTAGAGTGTCCAATCTGTTGGGTTTTTTTTCAGCAAAACCTTGACAATCCTCTAAAGGTGTGCCAAGCCTTATGCTCAAGAACTTCAAAATCAGTGGCCAACAAATAGGATGTTGATATGAAACCTTTCTCCCCTACACTTTGGGCTCTGTGAAACCTAGGAGGGTGATCCCTATAGTGTAGTTCAAGATACTCTTGAAATAAAGTATCAGATACACTATAAATAACAAATAATTCTCCTTTAATTGTTTAATAGACATAATACCCTAAAGATTTGGTTGACCTTCATGGTAATGTCTAACTTAAATATGAGAAATGTTATACATTAAGCTCAACACACTTTCACATTGAAGTAAGAAATTAAATTTGTTTTGAATGTAGATGCTATAGAAGATCCTAGGAGAGTGCAACATTAAAAGACCAGTGCCATATCCTAGGGTGGAAGGCTTTACACCATGTAATTGAAAATACTTCACAACATTCATTCTATCATAACTATGCCTATCAATGATGCCTTACACCATCAATACCAAAGACTTAACCAATAATACTTAGTGATCTTGGCATATAATTGCATAAAAATTTGTTCATATTAATACAATTTAACTCATTCCTTGAATAAGAGTAATACCAGTGAACAAACATTTAGGGAAAGACAAGAAGATGAATAACAGGAATCCTTGATTACTTATATTCAAATTTTATGCAATGTCTACAGTGGAGAAAACTAGCCTCAAATATCTTGCCATTTGTATTAAAAAATGACAGTGTTGTGATTATATTCACCATTACAGGACTTGAAGAACTCAGAGAACCTAAAATACTCATATTTTATTGTCTAGACTTGTTACAAAATACCTCTGTGAGACCAATTTGCAAGCTCGAAAACCCCCTGCAAAAGGAATATAAGTTACTTTTTAATGAGGAGAGGAACTTCTACATGGAATTTCAATTCGACACTTGGCACCAATCGAACCTTTAGATCAATAGCAAATTCACACTTGAAGTATGCCCCTTGCTTATTACCTTCCCACCTCTTCTCCTTGCATCTACCCGCAATTGAAATTGTTTGACCCAGGCTGGCTCAATATTCTGTTCTTACCGGGCCATAAAATGCATTTTCACCGGCTCCATCCTCACCTATGCATCCAATACTATGCATCTTGGCCATTCAATCACTTCAATAGATGCCTCATAGACCCATAACACCTTCTAGATGGCTCAAACTACACCATTTGGCGCCTCCCCACTCCTTCACAAGTTGATGAAAAGCTTTGGTGGGTCCCTCGCGTGCTGGCGGAGAAGGGCATAGATCACCACTGCTTGACAATCCACGACATGCTATTGTAGCCGTTGATCGCTTTGCACCAAACTTAGATACCGCCACCGTCTACCCTATCGCTCATCACTGAAGCGATTGGAAATAGAAGACTCACTACAACGACATGTGATGAAGAAAGAAGGCCATCACACAATCACTATACTCTCCATCAAACTGAAAAAGCCTTCTGCAACATGCAATGCAATGGGAAACCATTAGGAAAAGGGGCCGGTGAACAAGATGAGAGTGATGGACAAAAGATATGACCTGGGCAACCAAGAACCTGCATAATAGGTCAACTGCAAAACATAATGCAAGAAAAGTAAAGGCTAGGTTTTTGGAATAGATGGAAAATAAACCCTAAACCATAACCTGAACCAGTGAACTAGAAGGTCAAAGCCTTGAAATGCAATATTGAACCACAAAATTTTGAAAGGGCTATCACTATTGTTGCATATATAACTCTTCTCCCAGATCACCATGTATAAATGTGGTCGTGACATCGAGTTGCTGCAATTCAAGATGATAAATAACACCTAATCCCAACATTGCCCGAATAGTAGTCATTTTTACATGTGAAAAAAATTCTATGAAATCAATGCTCTTTTGTTGGTCATATCCTTTGACCACTAATCTGGCCCTGTATCATTTCTTGCCACTGTCTTCTTCTTTCAACTTGTATACCCACCTATTTTTCAAAGCTTTACGATTTGCAGTATGTAATGTCCCCTTTTATGTGACCTTGGATTTTAATTGTGTAATAAGGTCATTAATTTAATTATTTAATATTTTCCCTCAAAATTAATCATCAGGGCAATATTATTTAAGTAATTTAATAAAGTTTATTAAGTGACTTTAATGCTTACTTAAGTAGTATTTTAATAGAGTCACTTTATTATTTCCCTAAGCTTAAAGTTTGAATTAAAAAGTGCGGGAAATTGAATTAAGCTCTAGAAGCTTCCCCAAAGGGTTATAATAAAAAGGACACGAGAGCTTATTTTTTATTATACCAAGATTATTATTATTATGAGGAGAGAAACCCTTGAGACTATGGGTTTGGATGAAAACCTAGAATCATACAGGTTTCGCGTTCGGGCTTCAGGATCAATTGGGAATTTTTTTGGGTTTTCTTCGAAGACCAAATTTCAGAATATAGGGTTTGAAGAATTTATTACAAAATTGCAAGATTGATTTATTTATATTGCAAGGGATTAATATCTTCATCTGATCGATTCATATCAGGTGTATGCATAGAATTGTTAATTGCAGATATTCAAAATACTTCTTGGTTATGTCTGAGAACATTCAAATTGATATTATATGTTCATTCTCTTGTAGCTAATGTTGGTTGGTTGGTCGATTGCCTATTCTCATTGTGTTGGATGAATTATTTTGGCATCTATATTTTGCTGCATTGGGTCGTATATCTTTGCTATCTGCTGCGAGGATTGATATTTAAATATATGATCATTGTTCCAATATCGTGGAAAATAAACAGTCACAGATGGTAAATATTATATCATCGGGTATCCATTGAAGGTTAATGTGCTAAGTGTTAGAGGGGAAATATTAATTGCTGATCGATTGGGTTGAATATTTCTCTTAGGTCGCCTTTATCCCTTGCCGCCGATCGTTGCCAATGTTTATTGAGGGAGATAAGGTTACTGTTATCGCTGTATTACTGAAGGGACGATAAATGAGGTGCTCCCTTATTTAATCGATCATATTAGATGAGTCCAAATCATGGGGAATAATTGCTATCGGACTCTTCATGTACTGTAGCTTCACTATTATTTTATACTGCAGCCTATAATATCTGCCACCTCTAGGAAAAGGAATAATATATATATTATTTGAGAAGATGTAGCGTCGGTGTGGGAACCTACAAAGCAATAAGGAATAATCAAGCAAAGTCGTGCCATCAACATTGTCGGGTATTTCCCATATGTAATTGCAAGTACATTATTTCCTGCAATCTAAAGTCTGTGTACAAGCAATCGTGAATTTGTTCCTATTGTATATGTAAAAAGAGTTTATCTTCATTTATGAAATTCAGTATGGAATTTAGAAATAATTGTTGTTATGAATTTCCATAGTTCTTTCATAAACTTCAATGTTGTAAATGTTATCTATATAAGGGATGAGTTTATATATCTGAAATAGCATATATATAAGGATTGGTATTTTTATGGATTTGATATATGTTATTTTTGTTCACAAAACCTCTATAAACCCTAGATAGTTGCATACAAACAATTTGACAAAATGATAATATGTCACATGGAAAAATCATAAAATTATCCTCCAATCTAAGAGGGGTTCTTACACAGGAAGAGTCACTAAGTTCCAAGTGTTATTTGTTATTAGTGATAACATCTCCTCTCTCATTGCATCGATCCAAAATTTGCAATCTTTGTCATTACAAGCTTCTTCAAAAGTAGTGACCTCAGTTTGACCAAAAATTAACAAATGATGAATAAAATCTTCATATTTTGATGAGGCTCTACACTTCTTGGTTGAAATATGCCCCTTGATTTTTTTCCAAGAATTTCACAACACAAACCAGCACTACGCCAATTGATTAGCGTTAGCTTCCAAAAGAAATCAAACTAAATGTACTCAACGTCAAGAATGTTCACCAAGATTTTTTAGAAGGCGAGGTGATAGCATATGTCAGAGGAAACTAAGCAACTACTGAAAATTGAATTACAATTGAATGCAAATAGGCGGTGATCCAGCCACAAGAGTTTCCACGCTACTACTTATTTAGTGAGGGGAAAAAACATTACAATTCAAAACAATTCATCCGCTTAGCGGGCATCCACTCAACAGTGGAAATTCGCCACTTAAATTGTGGGTGAATGATGGAGATACAATATCAATTTTCTCCTCACTGGTGGTAAACCATCCAGGGGTTACGATGTTGTGAATTAAACACAAATAAATGCTGAAATAAGGATAACTAGGACAATACTACTGTTACGAGCATTTACAATGATGTTATTACAATGAATATCATTAGAAATTTGCTCCAAAATAGCTGCAATAACTTTACTATATTTCTGATTACAATGATGAACTGGAAACCAAAGGAATATGGCATGAAAAGGACCATACCAGGTCTGATTTACAAACCAACAAACTATGTTTCTCAAACCAACAACTATGCAAACTTCTAAATGTTAATTACTCCCACAAATCTTCACCAAATCACCTAAAATTGGAAGCAATTGACCACAAGAATCAAAACGACTTGCACACATGAGAAATACCTTGTAGAGAAGCCACCAAATGGAGGGCACAAATCCCAATGCTAGCTCAAAGAAGTGGTACGGCCCTAGAAGAGGGCGACCTCACTAGATAAAATCACAAACTTCAAAATATAATTTGATAATGTAGCAAGAGGGTCGCCATGAGCATAGGAAAGTGTTGAATCAATACCCACAACCAAATAAAATTTATTCAAAGAGCTGTAAATGAAATTCTACTTCAGCCATTGTTGAACCAGCAACACAAAAATGGGAAATATTACCAAATTTTTCAATATCTCTTGTAATGAAGCTCAATTATGTACTTTTGGATGAAACACACTCTCAATCAACCATCTAGGGAACCATAGTTTCAGGCCCGAAGAATGGAGTAGAATTATTAAGCTTCCCCTTAGTCGGGTTCTGAATTCAATCCAACAACATTTTGATATAATTTTCCAAAGATGATAAATGAATGAGCAATGGCCTACTTTTAAAGAATTGAAAATGACTGTTGACTTTCCATCTTCCTCCAAAAGGGACTCTCATTTTACTTTTGCAATTATTTAATTTTTAAAAACATTTAATTCACCTTTTTCTCCTCTTCATTTTGGCATCCAAAGTTTCCTTAGGGAAATATTAAACATTTAAATGTTTAATTTAATTCATTCATGAGGTGTCCTCCCTTAATGGCCCCCTTTTAAAACAATATTAAGTCATTAATCTAGGCCATGGGGCCCAAAATGAATTTCAAAACATTAATGACTTAAAATAAATCATTTCACCAAAATGAGCCCCAAAATGTTGAAAGCCAATTATGCTCCAAACTGCACTACCTGAAATGGAAACTGAGCTGACTGCTGATGCTACTGTCCAAGATGGCACTGCCAGAAATAGAACTTACTAAAAATAGTAAATTCTGAAAAGTTGTCCAATGCCTTTGCATGACATACCATTGCGAAGCTCTTTGAAAACCCAGAAAGAATC